>SJXQ01008402.1:0-184552 GCA_006408695.1 Aepyceros melampus | reverse complement strand
AGGGTAACTCACAAAATGCTTGGCTGTGACCTGGGGACCTGAGCTCTTGTAGGACCTGCTCTGATGGGTGTGTCTGCCTCTCAAGAGTGAGGTGGTCTCGGCGGGAGACCTGCTTCAGGGGGCCTGCAGTGCTCGGAAGTCCTGGTGGGTGCCACGCCCCATCCCACCCCAGGACCGTGCCCTGTCCCCGCCTCCTTCTCCTATTGGCTCAGGATTTCTTTTCCGGCAGGACCAACCCAGGCCTTTGGAGAAGTGTCCAGGGGCTGGGAAAAGAGTTTCTCCCCTTTCTGTGGCTCTGATCATAGATCGCTTGGTCTGAAGGGTGAGGACTGCCTGGAGTCCTGCCCTCAGCCGGGAGTCGGAAAGTACAGTAGTGCTTTCAAGATCTCTGTCATCGGTAAACAGAGCCTTTAAGCTCTGGGTTTAGCGTGTTCTCTCTTCTGGTGGGCCGCCTGTGGTTGCCATGGATATGGCTTTGTCTCTGGAGGCCTATAACCAAGGAGGATTTAAATCCTCGTGGGTCAATATTTCCATAAAACCCCAAAAAAAGGAAAAAGAAAAACTTTCTTAACAGCTCTAACATACCGTTAAACCGCATGACCAAAACAACAAAACCAGCAGGCTTTCTAGAACCCATAGGGACACACATTAAAAAAAAACTACTCTGAATTATGAAGATGAAGCCCACTTAATGTCTCTAACTGCAACAAGTGAAAATGATGGTATTTCCCAGTAAGTGTTTGGACAATATAAAGCTACTTTTTTTTTTTTTTTTTAATGCTAGTGCTTATATTTCAGAATGCCTCTAGATCTGCTGTTTTTACGATGTGCCATATTCCAGCAATAAATGAACCTGTGTTTCAGGCAAACAGTAGTTATTTCTGTCTGACACGGGAGGCTCAGTGACACTGGGGGATGACTATGGAACATGGGTAGATTGAAAAGGCTTAAAAAAAAAAAAAAGAGAAGAAGAAGAAAGACTGTGTCCTGCTCAGTAACCAAAGAGCTCTGGAGTCTTTGTTTGAAAACACAGGCAACGTTCTCCTGGGATTCCTCATAAGTTACTCGGGAGAAAGCTACTGTCGCCTGGTGAAACGGAGGTCAGGGAGCTTGGGAGCAGCCACAGTCCCGCCATGCCTTGGTTCTTTGCTCAAGAGCCTCATCCTTTTTAATGGGCCACCCTTTGTGTATGTTTCTTTGTGTCTCCAGGGACCTCACTGCTTCGGCCAGGGAAGCAAGCTGTGGACTTTGGGCTGAGGACCTCGGCGGAGGTGCCCACAGCTGGGAAAAAGCTGTTTCCATAGCAGCATCCTCACCAGCAGCACTCAGCTGTCCCCCACTCCTCATGGTAACAACTCAGGGTCTTATCATCCGTCCCACTTGCTGCCCTGTTTGCTGTCTTGGGGAGAAAGACATTTCCAGTAAAGATGTTGCGTCTGAGTTGCAATTACCCAGCGACCCTTTTTTTTGTACTGAATTGGGGCAAAAAGTGACATTCATTTCCTTTCCATGTACTTGGGTTTTCCCATGTTGATACTTCATAATATCCACAGTCTCCTTGCTTGCCTGCCTTAGGCGTTCTCCCCAAACCTTGCCTGTGCTGGTCACCCAGAAACTGTTGGGACTTCCCGAGTGAAGGTTAGGACCCTCTTGCTCTGACTCCAAGTGCCTGGATTGGAAAGGCCTTGGTGATGATTAGGAACAGAGAGGGCAGTGCAACTTGCTGGCAGGCTGCCACAAGGGTCAGTGGTGGCTTGTCTGGACAGGAGGGGAAGCTCAGGCTTGAAACTGCCTCTGGTATGTCTTGGGAGAGATGGTTTACTCCCAGGCCACCTTGCTCCCATCCTGCCACCAACTGCCTGGGAGGCAGTGGTGGGGTGCCTTTGTGGTGGGCCAGTGAACAGAGATTCAGCTTTTTGGCTTGATGAGGTCAGTTATGGAGTGGGTCTGGGAGCCCTAAGAAAACTCTGGGGTGATAGGAGGAGTCCCTGGATAAGCAGCTGCTAGGTTCTCTGAACCACTTCTTAGACCCTCAGAGGACTTTTGACCCCTGCATGCATGTGTGCATGTATCTGAGTCCTGTCTAACTTTTTGCAGCCCTACGGACTGTAGCCCATTAGGCTCCTCTGTCCTTGGGATTTTCCAGGCAAGAATACTGGGGCGGGTTGTCATTTCCTTCTCCAGGGGATCTTCCCATCCGAGGGATCGAACCTGCATCATCCTCGCTGCAGACAGATTCTTTACCACTGAGCCACTGTGGAAGACTTTGACCCCTATGGCTTCCATAAAGTTCCTCCAGGGCCACCACCAGCGGGGAGTGATTTCATGAAAAAGCTGGGCTACCCTGGTCCTGACTTGACACCAAGCTGAGAAAGATCATTTTGATCTGGACTAAAAGGAGTTTCCTTATGTTCTGAGTTCATGAACAGGATAGAGAGATGCTTGAGATTTGGATTTGAGGAAGATTCCAAAAGGACCCGGGAAGGTTATGAAGTTTTATGTGACATGCTATCTGTACCGGTACTGAAAACATCACGTGGAAGAAAAGGAAGAGGCAGCTAAAAGAACCAACGTGCTCGTGAGGGGAGGCTGTTAGAGCTCTGATTTCAGATGAACACAAACAAAAGATGGAAGGAGGGGGACGTAATGAAGGGTGTCACAAAAGAATAGCAGGAATCTGTATATTAGTGTCAGGAAAAGCTGAAGTCCAGAATATGCTAAGACTTGTGAAATAGCAGCTGACATGAGAATAATGCTCCATAGTTTGCAAAGCATTTTCATGTAAAGATCACATGGATCCTCACAATAATCCTTGGGGGATGGGGTGGGTAAGAGTTATTATACTCAGAGCATGTGGGGGACGTCTCAGAGGCAAAGCTGGGATTTGAGCCCAGATCATTTCAGGCCAAATGCTGGGTCTTTCCATGACTCCACATCTCTTTCTGTGACACTGCTCAAAAGTATATTTAGAGCAAGATGGGGCAGGGCCATGCTTAGGGAGCCAGTGTACCACAGGCGGGTGATAGAAAGCAAGACCAGCAGGTTCTTCAATGCATCATAAACCAAAACCATCTTCAAAGTCTGGACAAAATGTCTCAAGGCGGATGAGACCTTCCGGGGGGTGAGTTCTCCAAGCCTCAGGTCTGGACGCTGTGGATGTGTGTGTGCTGTGTGTGTTCCGTTGTGTCTGACTCTCTGTGACCCTCTGGACTGTAGCCCACCAGGCCCCTCTGTCCATGGGATTTCCCAAGCAAGAATACTGGAGTGGGTTGCCATTTCCTTCTCCAGGGGATCTTCCTGACCCAGGGATCAGACCCAGGTCTTCCACATTGCAGGCAGATTCTTTACCACTGAACCTCCCAGGATCCCAGACATTGTAGATGGCTGTTTCCCAAAGAGAGCTGAATTTCTTCTGCATGACACTCACTCCAGAAATTACTTGTTCAGGATCTGTGTTCCCCACTAGACTTAGCTTCTCAAAGGTAGGGACTGTGGTCATCCTGTCCATCATGTTATGGCCATTGACTGTTCAGGCATTGAATGAGCAACTGATCACAGACCTGTGAGCAGTCATTTCTGGGAAATAATGGGAGGTATGCCACAGAGAGAGGCAGAAGTCAGCATGGTTTACAAAAATGAGAACAGGCAGGTTCTAGAGTCTACTTACCAATTAGCTGACATTAATCTCGCGGTATTTACATTCATGTCAAAGATGAAACTGAGGTCCAAAGGCATAAAAGCGAATCCTGTGAGCCAATCTCATTCAGCCCAGAGACCTGATCAGGAAGCATCTGTTTTGGGTTGCTCAGACTGAGGTCTTGAGGGGCCATCTGATTCACAATGTGTCATAAATGCAGAAAAATAAGATTTTGAGGCAAGAATAGTTTTTTTTTAGGCTTTAGATCTTGCTTTTACAGTGACTTGTTCTGTTAAGTATTTAGTCTTAGAACAGGAAGTTTCACTTTCTGCTTGTGCTGGAAGATATATATTTTGGAGAAATTTGAAGTGGATGCATTTAATACCAAAGTTTAGTGAAGCTTTCAATTGTCAACCCATCTCATCATCACCATAGTTATCACACATCAAAGTGTAAACACAGGCAGAGACCTCTCTAAAGGACTTTGAGATCGTGAGGGACTGGATTCAACTGAAATAGATTTTCAGACATTTCTTAAGTTCCTCTCTCCTTGGGAAGGACATTGATTAAGAGTGGACCTCCCATTTCCTCTTTTCCTGACTCCAGGCCCACCTTTCCAACTCTATGTGTGGACTTTTAAGGGCTAAAAGGAGTCTGAGCTAACCCCATCTCATGCCCTCCTCCTTGTTCATGTCACTGAAGCCAACAAGGGTCTTCTTTCTGTCCCTCTAAACACCCAGCGTGTTCCCACCTGAGGGACGGGCATCTGCTGTCCCTTCTTCCAGAATTCTTCCCCAGGTCCTTATCCCCATGACTGGCTTGCTATCATTCAAGTCTCAGCTCTATCAGTCTCCTTGGGGAGAGGCCAGCCTGACCCACCCCCTGTTGTATTTTCTTCATCATACTTTCATCCCAATATAAATCTACCCTCTGCTCTCATGTTCTAGGTCCCCTTTCCTCTCTCTCTCCTTCCTGGTTGCTCCTGTCTCCCTTCCTCATCTGTCTCCCCAGCTAAAATGGGAGCTCTGGGAGGTAGGGCACTTGTTTGTCTTGCTCTCTGACGCATCCTCAGCGTCTAGGATGATGCCTGAGCAGGTGCTCCACACACATGTTGTCTGAACGAGCTGACTCACCCACATTCTTTCTTGGCTGCTTCCGTTGGGAGCCCTTCAGGACACTACGATCATCTATTTCAACAAATGGGGAAAGGGAGAAGGTCAGTGGAGACCACTGAACGCGCTTTGATATTGGCAAAGAGTATTCATGCTTCAGGGGTCTCTGATAAGCTGAAAGCAAACCACAGAGACAGGCTCAGATCACAAGTTCTGGGAGCATCCTTAAGTCTGAAGGAATGGTGCTCTGTCTGGGTCCAGTAAATGAAACCTCCAGGGAAGCTGAGAAAAAGGAATGGGGTGGGTTCCCTCTTGGAACAGAAAGAGTGCTGCTGACTGAAGGTAAGCCTTCTCAGGTTTCTCAAAACATCCTTTACTCAGATCATCTTGGACCTACTGATGAATTCTCATGAGCAAGATCGAGGTCGGAAGGAGCTAAGAAAAGGCCAAGAACAGGGAGGAGAGAGAAGCTTGGGTAGCAGAGAGGCAGAGAAAAGCAAGTCTCAGGAGGCACTGCCTCAAATCGAGCATTTCTGCTGATTTTATTGAATGATGTAGGCATACCCCCTCTTTACCTTTGGCAAAATGGGGACGGTACTGCTGACATTTTTAGTGGAGAAGGTAGGAAAGGGTGAGACTATCAGGTCATCTTTGGGAGCCAGACCTCAAATAACAGTCAGGTAATAAGATAAGAAGTCACATGGAAACTCTCACATGAGCCTAAAGCACTAATGGCTTGCAAGGCAGTGATGGAGTCATTGACCCAATTGCCCTCCACTTGTTTGTTCTGCCATCTTTGGAATACTGCCCTCATCTGCATGATGGTCACTGCCTCATCTGTATATAGACCAGGAAAAGGAAAGAAGGGGAAAGACACTCACATTATAAGCTCGTACATACCTTCCATTCACATCCATTGGCCAGAACTTTGTCTCATGGCCAACCTCAGTACAAAGGCGTCTGGGAGATGTGGTTTTTAACCAGGGTGGCCACATCCCAAGTGAACATTCTACAACCACAAAGAAAAGGATATCAGGAGATAGCATATCTGCCACGGGTGACTGGAGGAAATACAGTCAAATGCCTTGTAAGTACAATATTGGTTTCCTTTGCAACTGCCCCAGGGGAGGAAAATCAAATGGAAATTGAGAGATTCTCTGCTAGGTCTTTGCAGAGAAAGTAACTGCATGGATTTTGATGAACAAAGCAATGAAAATTTATTCCTAGAAAGCATATTAAGCCCACTTATAATAAACAAGGCATGTTAATGCCATAAAACAGAATTGGAGCAATTCTGAAATCTTCATGAGAATGTAGTGGCTACCAGCTAATTTAGCTAATCAGTCAGGATACTGCTTCTTGCCTCTGCCCTCAACCACTTAGAATTAACTCTAAAGCAGGTCCACTGTGGAGTCTGGATCTAGAAATACTGGAATGTGTTACAGGAAATGTGTGGCAGGCACTTATTCATCCGCTGTACAATTACTAAAACCTTGCCCAGAGTGTCATGCTGGACTGTGGGGGTTCAGCAGCTCTGCCCTTGAGAATGAGAGAGATGTACCTTGAGAGTTCACTAACAAAATGCCAGCCTGTGAGTTCATCCATTCACTCAACAGATGCTTACTATTATGAGTCAGACTCATTGTGAAAGGGATGAAAAGCTAATCAAGATTTCTGGCCTCAAAGTGCACATCCTAGTGAAAAAGAAAGAAAGAAAGAAAAAAGACTAGAGGGACTTCTCTGATGAAGAAACCACTCATGCAAGAAGGCAGGCAAAGAGATGGGAAAAAAGCTTGGGGTGTGAATGGACCAGCAAGGGTGCCAGTGTGTCTGGAGTGAACTGAGTGAGGGGAAAGGGAGGTAAGTTGAGACAGAGAGGAAGGGGCTGGGCCCAGAGGGTTTCTGGAAGGCTAGGAGCTTTAGCTGGTCCTGGAAGGACAGATAGGATTTAAGTCTGAGAGAAGGGGAAAATGTTTTCAAAGCAGGGTGAGCTGTGAAGGGCTTGAGCAGTGTAAGTGCAGGCTCAGGGTAGTAGATGAGAAGGGTTCTTATTGGGAGTAGGGGATAAAGGCTGGAAAGAGAAACTGGGGAAAGTTCTAGAAGGTCTTAAAGGTCAAGGAGCTTAATTCTCAAAGATAATGTGCAGCCATTTGAGCGGGAGTGAAGCATGATCAAAATGTGGTTTTAGAAACATTTTCTTGGTACTGCACCAAGGCTTCTTAATCTTGGCACTGTTGATGGATCTTTTTTTTTTTTTCTTTTGTGGTGAAGGGCTTTGCTGTGCATTGAAGGATGTTTAGCAATATCTCTTGTCTCTAGATGCCAGAAGAACCCCTTTAAGGCATGGCAACCCAAATGGTCTCCAGATGATTGCCAATGCTTAAAAAAATTGCTTTAGGTTGTTTTTATGTTTGGTTTTCAAAAATCAGATTTTTGGACTTGAAGTATCTTGGTAATTGACGTTGCTCCTTCCACTGTAATAGGAAGGAGAAATTTGAAGTAGTGGGAAGGCAACCTTTATTAGAATTCTTGAATTTTATTTGAAAATTTAAGAAAAGCTCATATGATGTTTATACAATTTTTTTTTTTTTTGGCCCTGCCACATGGCATGCAAGTACCCCAAACAGGAATCGAACCCATGCCCTCCTGCAATGAAAGTGCAGAGTTTTAGCCCCTAGACCGCCAGGGAAGTCCCACAGGTAAGTTTTAATTCACTCTAAAATGAGGCTGTGAAAGCCCTAAGGGATCTTTCCTCCACACTGACACTGCCGTCTTTACTCTTCTTAGGATTTGCACCTCTCCTCTCTGACAGCAGCCACCCTAGAGCAGGCCCTGAACTTGGGGGGTGGGAGAGGCAAGGCACAGAGGGAAAGGGCTCTTTTCTAAAGAGGAGCTGTGTATGTTGAGCTGAAAAATAAGCATTAAGGAAGATCGCTGTGAAATATTATTTTGAGGCCCCTAGGTTTAAATCAGCATTGTGGCAACTCTTTGGGATTAAAAAACTCCCTGAATTAAAATACTGTAATTTTTCCTTCTCCCCTACATGATTTTTGAAAGATATACAAAGAGAATATATTTTTTTTTAAATCCTTCTTCTGGACTTCCTGGTGGTCAGAGGTTAAGGATCGTCTGCCAGTGCAGGGGACAGGCTTTAATCCCTGGTTTGGGAAGATCGTGTGTGCCGTGGGGCATCTAATCTGGTGCCTGCAACTACTGAGCCCGAGGTCTAGAGCCCGTGCTCCACAGCAAAGGAAGCTGCCGCAATGAGAAGTCCTCACAGCTCAGCAAAGAGGAGCCCCCGCTTGCCGCAGCTAGAGAAGAACCCACACACAGCAACAAAGACCCAGCACAGCCAAAAATAAAGAAACAAAATTTAAAAAAAAAATCTATCTTTCTCTGTCTTTCAACTTGTGTGCTGGGTTGAATAATGTCCTCTCCAAGTTCATGTCCATTTGGAATCTCAGATTTGGAAATGGTCTTTGCAGATGCAGATAGTTAATAAGATGAGAGCATCCTGGATTACAGTGGGTCCTAAATGCAGTGAATGGTGTCCTTAAAGGAGAGGAGAGGAAGCCCAGGGATACGCTGAGAAGAAGGCCATGTGGAGATGGAGGCAGAGATGGGAGTGAGGTATCTGTGAGACGCCATGCAGGATGGCTGGTGGCGCCAGAGCCTCAGAGGAGGCAGGGCAACATCTTCCCCCAAAATCTTCGGAGAGAGTACCTTGATTTTGCACTTCTAGCTTCCAGAACCATGAGAAAATACATTTCTGCTGTTTAAAGTCATCCAGTGTGTGGCAACCTGCAGATCCCCCAGAGAAGGGAATGGCAACCCACTCCAGTATTCTTGCCTGGGAAATCCCACGGACAGAGGAGTTCATGGGGCCTCAAAGAGTCGGATGTGACGGAACAACTAACACACAATAGTTCCTACAGCCCTAGGAAACTAGCACAAAAGGTCGTTTTATAACTGCTTTCAGTTTTTTTTTTTTTTAAATTAACACTTGGACTTGCTTCTTCCTCCTTGGAACTGCCTGCTTTTCAGAAGTGGCGTAACTTGCAGCAAAAGGCTGGCCTTTGCCCTGCGCTTGGCCACCAGCGGAGTGGCTTCAAACGCGACCACTCAGACTTCAGTTCCCGCTGCACCCAGAAAACACAGCTAAGAATTCTTGCGCCAACACGTTTCCTAATGGAAGCCGGCAGATAGCAGTGATGCTTCCTTTGGATCGAATTCCGAGACCAAAGGCTTTGGGCCGCCCTCTGCCTCGAAGGGTAGTGGCTCTCAGTCTCTGAAATGAAGGTTAGCAACCTCGATAGAGAAGATGTCACACCCCTAAATTAAGAGGGGGGAGGTTCTGGTTGGGTCCCAGAGGAAATCTGGGGAGGTGAGTCAGTGGATCATGGGGTGGGAATAGAAGGGAGAACTAAAGACTCAGGGGTGGGGGAGTGCCCCGGGAGGGGGAAAAAGGGGAGCAGGACAGCTGAAGCCTTTCAGAGGAGAGGGAGAGGGGCGTAATTTACCACAGGTCAACACTAAAAAGCAAGGTGACACAACAGTGTTAATGACAGTGTTTCTGTCACTCATCCTGATGGTTGTCATTTTGTCTATTATGCAGATTTGGTGGTTAAGGTGCTGTCCTGCCAGCCTGCTCCCGAGGGGATTGATGTAGGAGGGTTAGCATCACCAAAGAGAGCCCGTGGCGTCTGGAAGCTCTCATCTGTAATCTGACAAATACACGAAGTTTCTGATAAAACCAGCTCTTCAAATTAACTAAAACAGGTAGACATTTTTCTCCTCCTCTCAGCCATGCCCTTTCTATGTCCTGTGTTTTTCTGCTGATGGAGGAGGCTAGACATTTGCTCGGCTTGATTTTTAGCCAAAAAAAAAAAAAAAGAAAGAAAGAAAAGAAGGTTTGCACACATATTTTTAGAAGTGACTGTATTGCTTGTCTTTGTTCGTAGTGATGCTTTCTAAGGCCCACTTGACTTCACATTCCAGGATGTTTGGTCTAGGTGTGTAATCACACCATCGTGATTATGTGGGTCGTGAAGATCTTTTTCGTACAGTTCTTCTGTGTATTCTTGCCGCCTCTTCTTAATATCGTCTGCTTCTGTTAGGTCCATACCGTTTCTGTCCTTTATCGAGCCCATCTTTGTGTGAAATGTTCCCTTTGTATCTCTAATTTTCTTGAGAGATCTCTAGTCTTTCCCATTCTGTCGTTTTCATCTATTTCTTTGCACTGATCGCTGAGGAAGGCTTTCTTATCTCTTCTTGCTGTTTTTTGGAACTCTGTATTGAGATGCTTATGTCTTTCCTTTTCTCCTTTGCTTTTCACCTCTCTTCTTTTTACAGCTATTTGTAAGGCCTCCTCAGACAGCCATTTTGCTTTTTTGCATTTCTTTTCCATGGGAATGGTCTTGATCCTTGTCTCCTGTACAATGTCATGAAACTCCGTCCATAGTTCATCAGGCACTCTGTCTATCAGATCTAGTCCCTTAAATCTATTTCTCACTTCCACTGTATAATCGTAAGGGATTTGATTTAGGTCATACCTGAATGGTCTAGTGGTTTTTCCCACTTTCTTCAATTAAAGTCTGAATTTGGCAATAAGGAGTTCATGATCTGAGCCACAGTCAGCTCCTGACCTTGTTTCTGCTGACCTGTATAGAGCTTCTCCATATTTGGCTGCAAAGAATATAATCAGTTTGATTTTGGTGTTGACCATCTGGTGATGTCCATGGGTAGAGTCTTCTCTTATGTTGTTGGAAGAAGGTGGTTTTTTTTGGGTAAAAATCAAGCCTAGCAAATGTCTAGCTTCCTCCATCAGCAGAAAAACACAGGACATAGTAAAGACATGGCTGAGAGGAGGAGAAAATGTCTACCTGTTTTAGTTAATTTGAAGAGCTGGTTTTATCAGAAACTTCATGTATTTTTCAGATTACAAATGAGAGTTTAAAGCTCAATATTCCGAAAATTAAGATCATGGCATCTGGCCCCATCACTTCATGGGAAATAGATGGGGAAACAATGAAAACAATGTCAGACTTTATTTTTTTGGGCTCCAAAATCACTGCAGATGGTGACTGCAGCCAGGAAATTAAAAGACGCTTACTCTTTGGAAGAAAAGTTATGACCAACCTAGATAGCATATTAAAAAGCAGAGACATTACTTTGCCATCAAAGGTCCATCTGGTCAAGGCTGTGGTTTTTCCATGGTCATGTATGGATGTGAGAGTTGGACTGTGAAGAAAGCTGAGCGCCGAAGAATTGATGCTTTTGAACTGTGGTGTTGGAGAAGACTCTTGAGAGTCCCTTGGATTGCAAGGAGACCAAACCAGTCCATCTTAAAGGAGATCAGTCCTGGGTGTTCATTGGAAGTACTGATGCTGAGGCTGAAACTCCAATACTTTGGCCACTTCATGTGAAGAGTTGACTCATTGGAAAAGACTGATGCTGGAAGGGATTGGGGGCAGGAGGAGAAGGGGATGACCGAGGATGAGATGGTTGGATGGCATCACTGACTCGATGCACATGAGTTTGGATGAACTCCGGGAGTTGGTGATGGACAGGGAGGTCTGGCGGGCTGTGATTCATGGTGTTGCAAAGAGTCAGACATGACTGAGTGGCTGAACTGACTGAACTGTATTGCTTGTCTAGAGAACAACTCAGAAATTCACCCCAGTTTTATGTGAGGGATGGGGATGGTGGGGTGGGAGGCATTGGGTAAATGATTTTCAGGGCAGCCAGGGAGCAAACATTGCCTGCCAACAGCATGGAAACATTTACTACATTTGAAAACATTTATTTAGCACTTACTGTGTGTTAAGCACTGGTACAGGGGCTTTGGATTTAGAAATGATTTTTCTAAAGGGAGTCTACAACTTACTCCAAAGACTGATGATTAAATGATTCATTGATTCATCAAATAGCTCCTGAGGGCCATCCATGTGCTATTTACTTAAGGTACAAGTAAAACTGAGCTGCCGAAGGTCCTACTTTCTCTGGATAAAAGGGAGGAGGCACATGTCCTGTGGATGGAGGAGGTGTCCATTTGGCCTGAAGTAGCTGAGGAAGCTATTTCAGCACAGCTATCCATAAAAGTGTGGAAGACACTGAGGAGGTCTGCTGACTACTTTTAAAAGAAAACATATTTATTTAACTGTGCTGGTGTCTTAGTTGCAACACATAAGATTGTCAGTTTCAGCATGTGGGACTTAGTTCTCTGACCAGGGATCAACGTGGGCTGCCTGCATTGGAGCTCGGGGTCTTAGTCCCTGGACCAGCAGAGGGGAAGGCCCTAATGACTGCTTTTTTAAATTGTGACTTTGCAAAGTTTATGTGTGGTAATCATCACCGTTGTACTTCCTAATAACTCAGAAGTGACCTGACCCAGGAAACACAGCCTCTCAACAGTGGCCATTTTATTTTATTCTGTTAATTTTTTGGCAGTCTTGTGCAGCATGTGGGATCTTAGTTCCCAACCAGGGATGGAACCCACCTTCCCTGCAGTAAAAGTGCAGTCTTAACCACTGGAGGTCCTAAAGGACATCCCAAAGTGATGTTTTCTGTTACCCATCTTCTATTTGTCCAGCCTCCAAGTGTCAACCCTTTCCTGCTCCCTGATGACCCCAAACACATGATCCCTGAGTGCCAAGCCCTCTGTCTACCTCTGGCTGGATGTGTCCACTTCCCAACCTTGGTGACCAGGGTCTGCCAGATCCCTTGCCCAGTCTGGAGCTCTCTAACAATCCTCGTTCCCTTCTTCTCGTGCTAAATCCTTCTCTGAACCGTGCCCTCGTCTCCACAGCTGTGCACAGGACCAGAGCAGAAGCTTGTCCTTAGCTGCTTGGCCTCTGGATCTGCCCAGGACTTAAAGAGCCAGGGGAGGCCCTGGGTAGGACTTCCCAGCATCTCTGAGTTGTCCCCCCCAGCTGCTTCCAACATGATAGCTGGCCCCTGGCCCCTGGTGTGGGCAGAGACGGGGAGGGCTTCCTTTCCTTAGCCACTCCCTGGAGGGCTTCTTAAGCCCTCATACCACCTTTACTAGGAAGCTGAGGTGTCTTCCCCTGGCTCCTGGATTTCTAATTCTTCGGCTGTGAGGATCCATTAGCAACGTTCTCTGAGGACTCAACTGAAAGTGCAGTTTGATCGCAGCTGAGTTTGGGGTGGGAGGTTAAGAGGAAGAGGGGAAGGCGGTTGGTCCCACCTGGCTTCAGAGATCCTTGGCTCCTGGAAGGGCTTCAGGCCACTCTGTCGTTCTACAGGGGGGCCCCCTTCTAGCCCTGGGCCTCCCTCTTTGACCACAATGCTATTGTTTCCTGGGCAGCCAGCATCCTGGGAGACAGAAGGCGGGAGGCTTGGCCTGGTGCGCTGGTGCTGTGAGAAGCACCGTGCTTGCCCCGCTTCTCCTGCTGAATGAGCTGTGTTCGCTTCATGCTTGGAGGCAGCATCTCTGCCCCGTGGTCATACTCAGGGCCTCTGAGCGTAGCGCTCCATTTACATCTATCCTCCGCTGGACCTCACTCGGGGCCCCACCTCTTGTCTCACCATCACCATGCAGTGCAGCCATTTGAGAGCCATCACTGAATCACTAGGTGTCCCCCTTCAGTCCAGGCATGCATTTTAAACTATCTTTTCTATCAGGACTCGGGTGACACAGGCCTGCCCCCTTCTCTGCCCTCGTGGAACACGCTAAAGTCAGCCATGAGCTGTTATTCCACACAGCGGGGCTCTTGACTGCTGAGAGGCAGCACTTGCTACTTATTAACATTCGAAACCTATTTTAAATATATCAGACTTTCTGTTTGGCCATGGCATTAATTTTAGATTTAGAGCCTTTATCGAAATGCTAGAAGAGTCCTCGTAGACGAAAAAATCTAACCCCTCAATTTGAGACTCAGAGATGTTGAAGCATTTTCCTAAGGTCGCACAGCGAGTTTGGGGCAGGGCCAAAAGGAGAGCCTAGGTCTTCTGAGTCCCAAATAGAGGCCCCTTCATCATATTCTGATCTTTAAAACGATAACAGAGTTAAGTAAGGAAACAAATCTCTAAAATGACCAAATATCCAAGAGAACAGTGAAGTATGGTCATTCGCCTAATAGTGAGCAATTAAAGTCGAGAACGTGGGGGCAAGGATCATATGGCCCTGCTCCACTTCACACTCTGATGGCTTTCTGTCGTCGAGCTCCCATGACTCACCATTTTTATCGCAGTTTCTCTTTTCTTTATTCGAAACCTTTATTCAGTTCCTTTGTTCCGTTAAATCTGTAGAAGTGAAGCGTTAAACTCTAAAAGTAGGGGTTTCCCTGGTGGTCCAGTGGTTACGAGTCTGCTTTCTAATGCAGGGGATGTGGTTTCGATCCCTGGTCAGGGAACTAAGGTTCAACATGCTGCAGGGCAACTAAACCTGCATGTCTCAGCAAAAATCTTTCGTGCCTCAACTAAGACCTGATGCAGCCAAACATAACAGCCAAATATATACAAAACAACAACAACAACAAAAAACACCAGACCTTCAAAGCAGAAACCAAGATCTCAGGGAAAAGAAGGAGAGAAAATAAAATCTCAAAGAAAAGAGAAACTGCAATAGAAATAATGAGTCATGGGAGCTTGACAACAGAAAGCCATCAGAGTGTGAAATGGAGCAAGGCCATATGATCCTTGCCCCCACGTTCTCGATCTGCCTTTTGTCTATAGAAAAACTTTAGCCAAAGAGTAAGTTTAATCAGAGAAGTGAGAAAACGCAGAAACCAAGAAAAATAGTCAGAGAACCAAACAACTAAACTAATAGTTTAGTTATGAAGCAACGTCAAGGACGTTTAGTTCCTCCTTGAGGGTTACAGATTATATTCTGAGCCCTTTCCTGTGAGCTGTCTTGTAGATACTGAAGCTCCCACCAGATGTAAGAAGTTAACTACGTGATGACTAGGCTGTAGCCAGGACATAAGCTGCCACAGCTCTGAGAATTGGCCTTGAAGAAATGAGAACAAACCAACCCTGGAACTAAAGACTAACTGTACTTAAAACCATCAAGATGACACTGATCAAACCACCGGATAACTAATTTCAAGATGACGATCAGAGCTGACTCTGCTGTTTTTGCAGGTAACCCTTTTCTTCCATGTATAAAAGCTCTCGCCCACTGATTGTCATGGTAGGGAGCTGGCCTTCGGACAGGTGTCCACCCCCTACCCTCTGTCTGCCACCATCCAAAATAAAGCACACTTTCCTTTCCACCAAACTTGCCTTTTTATTGGTCTTGGAGTGGTGAGCAGCAGGACCCCAGTTTACAAGTGGACATGAGGGAGGCTGTAGAGCATATTTGAAAAGATGAGAACTCTAAACTCTGCAAGACAGTTTTACATCCCAGCTTTAGCATTTACTAACTGTGATTTGAACCAGTGAACCAGTGAAGTTGCTCAGTTGTGTCTGACTCTTTGCGACCCCATGGACTGTAGCCTACCAGGCTCCTCCATCTGTGGAATTTTCCAGGCAAGAGTACTGGAATAGGTTGCCATTTCCTTCTCCAAGGAATCTTCCCGACCCAGGGATTGAACCCAGGTCTCCTGCATTACACGCAGACACTTTATCATTTAAGCCACCAGGGAAGCCCAAGTGTGATTTGGGGGTAGTTAACTTCTCAGGGCTTCGGTTTCCTCCTCTGTGAAATGAAGCTAACATCTGTACTGGAATGCTGATGTAGTGATACAGTAAGAAAATACATATACGCGCACCCAGTGGGGACTTGCACGCAGTAAGCACTCGGTAAGGGGTAAGATTTGTGACCATAACACTTCAATTAGAGAGGAGACCCTGATGCCTCCGAGACAAGCCCTGAGCAGTTTAAAAAGAGGACTGGAAGACCTCTGTCTCTGGCACCTCGTGTCCAGTAACCCAATTTTCCCACCCAGCATTCCAACTGGGCAGGCCTCAAGGCCACAGGGGGGGACCCAGATGGACCAGGTAACTTGGGTTTGTCCTTCCTGGTGTGTGTTGAAAACTCTTTTCTTTTCTGTTCTCCTGCCTTCTAACATGGAGGTTCATAACTGGGAGGCTGATTTTGCCCCTCTGGAAACATTTAGCAACATCTGAAGACATTTTTAGTTTCACCACTGGGGTTAGGGTGAGGACAGGATCTAGTGGGTAGAGACTATGATGGAAGAGCCTGCTCAACATCCTACAATGCCCCGAACAGACCTCTCACAACGAAGAAGCATCCAGCCCCAAACGTCAGTAACGTAGAAGTTGAGAATCCCTGTTCTGCTACATCAAACTGTGTCTTTATTTATTTAAGATGAATGTTCAGGTCTGTTCAAGTTTGTATGGGTGCAAAGCCAAACTTCACAGAGGATGGGAGACAGGGCTGTGAGTCTGGGGGCTTCTTAGTTTGTATCATATGATGACTTTGTTTTAACCTCTGTTGTAACTGGTGGGTGGAGAAGGACCTGGCAACCCACTCCAGTATTCTTGCCCGGAAAATCCCATGGACAGAGGAGCCTGGTGGGCTACAGTCCATGGGGTCGCAAAGAGTCAGACACGACTGAGAGACTTCACTTCACTCACTTCATACTTTATCACTGGAGAAGGAACTGGCAAGCCACTCTAGTATTCTTGCCTGGAGAATCCCATGGACAGAGGAGCCTGGCAGGCCACGGTCCACGGGGTCGCAGAGAGTCGGACAAGACTGAAGTGACTGAGCATGTAACTGGCGGAGAACTGGGCTAGGCTGTGGATTTCACTCTTCAGTAGACATCTCCTGTTTCCTGTCCACCTCCCTCTGGTAGTAGCATCCTGATTGTCTGTGAGACACTCACTTTCCTGCACTTACTGTTCCTGTGGTTTGGGTGGAGCTGACTTCAGGTGTGGGAATGTCACTCTACACATGGTTGGTTCAGCAATGGACACTGGCCAGTTGGAAGCAGGGAAGATGAAATTCCAGAATGTCTGTAAATTGTGGGGAGAGGGACTGTCTTTTTTTTTTTTTTTTGGATGCACTGAGAGCAGAGGATTTAGGCTTTAAGATGCAGAAAGGCATTTTGCTATCAGGATCATGTCTGCGAAGACGTACTCAGCAGAGTACTCACCAAGAGACTCAAGAGATGTTAGGCATTCTTGTTATTATCAAACGTGAGGATAAAGTGAACGGTCTATTTTGTGCCTTTGAAAATGAATTTGCCAGAAACACTGACAAGAAATCAGGATCTTTCCTTCTACTGCTTATTCCTCAACTAGAGTTATCATCCTTTGTTCATGATGCCGCAATTAGTCACCACTGGAGAGAATTATAAAGTTACAAATTGGAGATTAGGATTTCAGGTGAGGTGTAAATGGGAGAGAGTGACCATTTAAAGGTTTTTTGTTTGTTTGTTTTGCGTTTGTTACTGATATTTTCCCGTGATTTGGTCAGTTAGCTGTTCCAGGCATATTTTCTTTTGCATTCCTAGCTCCTAACCCAGTGTCTGACACCAAGTTGATGTTTAGCATGTCTTTGGTGTGAGTTATTTTGTCTGAGCCCTACATGTCCATCAAGTACCTGGGCAAGTGTGATGGTTTGGCATATGAGAAAGTAGATGACAAATACCAGATGCGGGCCCTGGAGTGGGCACAAAAGGCTGAGCAGAGATGGAGTTTGATCTGATCTGTCTGTCTATATATGTATATAATACATTGATTTGTCTATCTGGCAGCACTGGGTCTCAGCTGCAGCATGCAGGGTCTTTGACCTTCGTTGTGGCACATGGGCTGTTTAGTTATATCATGTGACCTCTCAGTTGCAGCATGTGGGATCTTGTTCCCCGACTAGGGATCGAACCTGGGCGCCTGCATTCAGAGCATGGAGTCTTGGCCAGTGGACCGCCAGGAAGTCCCGGAGCTGATCTTGAAGGGGAGAATGTGTGTGTGGATATGGTAGCTTGTCCCATTGTCCAGTGAAATGGCTTTCCTGTGCTCTCATCTCCTAGTGAAGATCCCTGTCCTTGGCTACGTGCTGGAGAGAAGTCTCCTTTCTTCTGAGAGCACATGGAGTCTTTGACACACCTCAAAGACTCCATGAATATTAGATGGATACAGCCTTGGCATTGAGAGGGGAATTTTCCCTGAAGCGAGTGGACTTTGCTACTGTCATCACCTGGAAAGAGCCCTCTGGGGGAAAGTGGGATTTAATGGTAGGTCTTTGAAATCTTTTTGAGACGGGGGGGAAAGAGCATTTCAGCATGCATGAGGTAAGGTCTTGAATATACCTTTGATGGAAACCATTCCTTTTTTGGGCTTCCCAGGTGGTAAAGAATCTGCCTACCAATGCAGGAGACACAGGAGATATGAGTTTGATCCCTGGGTCAGGAAGATCCCCTGGAGAAGGAAATGGCAACCACCACAGTATTCTTGTCTGAAGTATCCCAGGGGCAGAGGAGCCTGGTGGGCTCCAGTCCATGGGGTCACAAAGAGTCGGACATGACTGAGCCTGCACACATTCCTTTTTTTAGGGAGATCCACCCGAATGGGCCATTTAATTGAGAAGTCAGAGATGCCAGCAGTTAGTTGCTGCTCTTTGTAACAATATAAAGGCTGTGGGAATTCCTTAGTAGTCCAGTGGTTAGGACTTAGTGTTTTCACTGTCAGGGCTGGGTTCAATCCTTGGTCAGGGAACTAGGATCACATAAGCTGCTCGGTGAGGCCAACACACACACGCACACACACAACAACCACAACAGATGTAAAGGCTATCTTTGTATAGGTGGGGAGGGCTGTATCTCTGTAACCCATATTTCCTTTGGGACAGACCTACCCGGTGCAGTGCCTGCAGACCATTGTGCTGTGGAGTTGAGTGTGTTAGGTCTGGCTCAGCTGCTTGCAGACCACAAAGAGCTGAGATCCCAAGCTCACAGGAAGAGGACGCTGGTATCGCCTTGGCCCCACGCTGGGGAGGGGGCAATGCAAATGCTGGACTGCATTTGGAAAATGTGCACTGGTGTTCCTCTAAGTCTCAGAATAATCTAGACTTTAAAACATAATAAAATGGAAGCAATTATACTCCAAAATAAATGAATGAATAAGAAATGGAGGGAATTCCCTGTAGTCCAGTGACTGATTCCAAGCTTCCCATGCAGGGGGCCTGGATTCGATCCCTGGTCAGGGGACTGGATCCAGCATGCTGCAGACTAAGAGCTGGCACAGCCAAGTAAATAAATACATAAAATAAACATAAATAAATAAAACATAATAATACAGTGGAAAACATAGCTGTTGACCACTAGAGTTGCCTTGGGAGGGAGGTGTTCCTTGGAGATAATTCATCCAGACATGCTTTAGAATTTGTGCAATTTTCTCGAGGTATATTGTATAGCAACAAACATTTATAGAATCAAGAAAAGAACTGTCCATTCTTTTGGTATTTTTGCTACTTTAGGGAGCAGAGACACACCTCAAAGACTCCATGAATATTAGATGGATACAGCCTTGGCATTGAGAGGGGAATTTTCCCTGAAGCGAGTGGACTTTGCTACTGTCATCACCTGGAAAGAGGCAGTGTGGGGACTGGAAATAGGAAATTCGCTAGGCAGGCTTTCTGTGGGGTGGGAGAAACTCACGTCTTTCTCCAGAACTTATGATCCTGGGGACTGAGCTATTTTGGTAATTCAATAGTGGCTTTTAGCTAGACAGGAAAGAATCTTGTAGGGGAATGCTTATCAACCCTTAAGAAAATCTGTGCCCTATTTGATAAACATAAAAGTGTCATTGATGAGAGGAGCGTTTTCAAGGATACCCAGAGACAGGAAGACTGAGGTGTGTCCGGGAATTCAGTATAGAGCGGCTTCAATTGCACTGCAGCTTGGTACAGACTCCTGGAATTACCTAGAAAGGGCGTATTGGAGTATTCCACCATTGACACTGTTGGTCTCCTTGTGTTGTGGGGCTCTTCCCCTAGATCGCATGTTTCTGAAGAGCAGGCATCAAGTCTATAGCTTTCAGCACATCACTTGGGTTCAGCAGTATCTGTTGAACAAATGCTTGAACCTCTGTGCTTACCTGTTTTGTGATGTGTTTCCCCGTCTAAGCAGTCTTTCCCTAGAGACTCACCTTTTTATCCCCAAGGCCTGGCACAAATGTGGGGCTCTGTAGGCATTTGGGGGCCTAACGAAGTGTTGAAGTTTGATCAGTGATAGACAGGTCCATCACTGGTGCTAGAAAACAGGCGCTCAGAAGAACCTCAAGCCCTCAGAAAGCAGAGTGAAGTGGAGCATGTAGAGTAGAATGCATCTGCTTGTGGAAACTGAAGCACGCAGCACCATTTTCATAAGCCTAGTCATTCACAAGCATCCTCCTTGAGACCAAAACACTGCGTCTGAAAGAGAAAGGTTAGCAGGGCAAGAATAACAGATTCTTTCAGGATGGATTCATTTCTCTTCTGCCTGACTGACTCACTCTTGGGGGGTGCTGGGGAGCGCTTGTGCCCTGGAGTGAAGACGGGAAAATGAGATGCTAATTTTACTACTTGATTTTATTTCTCTTTTAGGCCATTTGGCTGCTGCCAAGATTTCTCTTTGCTCCCAGGGATGTTAAAATAGCAGCAGTTGTTGATATATTTAAGGCTTTAGAGCCCTTTCAGAGTGTCATACTATCCTAGTTTTCCCCAGAGAAACATAATACTCCTGGGGGCACACGGAGTTTGGTGGCCTTTTAACCACAGTAGCTTCTATTTAGGGGGAATTTATTGTATGCTGGTGGCTGAGACAGTAAAGAATCTGCCTGCAATGCTGGAGTCTAGATCCCCTAGCGAAGGGACTGGCTATCCACTCCAGTATTTCTGCCTGGAGAATTCCACGGACAGAAGAGCCTGATGGGTTACAGTCCATGGGGTCGGAAAGAGTTGGACATGACCGAGCGACTAATACTTTTTTTTTTTTTCCTCATGTGCCAGGCAACAGGCTTAACATGACATTGAATGATCTCACTGGCTGTCACAATTTCCCCTTTGATAGATGAAGAAACTGAGGCTGGAGAGTTTAGGAATCTTACAGGTCACAAAGACAGTAGGTGGCAGACCTGGGACTTGAACTGGGCTGCAAACTTGTGAGGCTTCCTCGTTGACTGGCTCCAGGGGAGGAGAGGGGTTTCATTTTGCTGGATTGCAAAATGGTGAAGGATGAATCAGAGTATAAGATGTTTCTGGGGGACCCTGGAGCCCTGTGAAATCCTGATCACTTCCCAGAGGTGGTATGTGCTTGCTGTCACTTGCATCTCTTTAGGACAATCTGGGTTCTTTGGCATGGCACTGGTTGCTACTGAGACACAGAGCTCTAGAGGTCCCAATGTGGAGCTGCAGACAATTGCTACAACCCCATCCTTCTAACTCTTCCTGTGGCTGGAGTTTCAGGTTTTCTTGGCTTTACATGTCTCTTGTCCCAGTGCCATGGCACACCGGCTCCAGTTGACGTAAATGGGTCCAGCAGTGCTTGCCTATGCACACACTGGCCACCTCTCACCTCTCCCCACTCTCCACTCCCCCCCTTGACAGGACACCTCTGTTGATGTCTCCATGAGACCTGCCTGGTGCCCACACTCGTGCAAGCTGAAAGTGCGGGGGAATCCCTGTCCTGTGGGATGCACCTTCAACCAGTGGGAGGCGAGATCTGATGAATAAACTCTCCCCTTCCCCACACTAACATGGGCAGACTTTAGATGCTACTGCGATGATTTCTCTGCGAGGACAAGGACCAATTCTATAGCTTTTTGGATAATACTGACAGCTTAATGAGTATTAAAGAAATATATTGATACTTGAATAAATGCCAGCATTTGTACTAAATGAAGGGAAACAGTTCTGTGACTGGTATCCTTGAATTGATCCTCCCCTGTCTCCCTTGATCTCACTTCCTGTAATCCTTAAGGGATTATATTCCCTAACAAAATTTTTTATTTTTAGAAATTTCAATTTACTTTTAATTGATTTTTTTTATTTGAGTATAATCACTTTCAACATTATGTTGGCTTATGCTGTACAACAAAGTAAATTATCTAGCTATGTGTCTTCAGCCTCTCTCTCATCCCACCCGTCTAGGCCATCGCAGAGCCCTGAGCTGAACTCTCAGCAGCTTCCCACTAGCTATCCGTTTTACACATGGTCTTGTATATACATCATTGCTCCTCTTTGTCCCACGTTCCTACATCCACAGGTCCGTGAACCAAAGTTTTGAAGCATCTGAGCCCTCTGCCATGGATTCTTGCTTTCTGGAGAATCCTGGCTAAGGCAGGTGGCGAGGTCAGAATATTTTCACATTTATTCATGGTCTCTTGCGGACAGCCAGCATACCTGGTATGCACACAGGTTTGTGGTTTTGAGTTAAGGACCAGACTCACTGAGATGGAGTAGAAAGCAGTGGGTCTATGACCTGAGGCTGGGAGGCAAGCCACAGAGCCGGACCTATCTCTTCCTTCAAAGAGCTTTCCGTTTCCTTCTCCCACATCAGATTCACCTGTAAGTGGCCTCCCCGCATGACTAAGAAGTTTCACCAAAGGTCAGCGCCTCCCACTCTTCTTAGGCTGCTTTGTGCTGCTTTAGGGAGAAAAGGTATGTGACATTTGTCTTCATGCTTATCTGATTGAAACCTGACTCCTGGTCCCCGGAGTGAACCAGGAGCAGCTTTCATTGCACTGGGAGGACAGACACGCAACATGCAAGGAAGACGCGACAGAGCTGCTGTGGCGTCTGAGACCCAGTGGAAAGACAGATGAGAACTTCCAGCAAAAGGGCAGATTTAGGGTCGAAGTTTCTCACCATGTAAGGCCGCGTTAGGTGGTCATCAGGCTGAAGAGAGGGGGTCTGATATGCTAGCAGCCAGTGGGTTCTGGGGACTCTGGGTCCTTGGCCATCCAGCTGGGGAGGAACTGTATTTATTCAGCAGTATGTGCCCTGTTGCAGCTGGCTGCCCAGAGAAACTACTGGAAGACCCTCTCTAAAAATGGGGTCTACAGACTTCCCTGGTAGTCCCATGGCTAAGACTCTCAGCACCCAAAGCAGGGGACCCATGTTCGATCCCTGGTCAGGGAGCTAGATCCCACATATGGCGATTAAGAGTTCACATGCCATAACTCAAGATCCCTCACGCTGCAATGATATCAAAGATCTTGAGTGCCACAACTAAGGCCTGCTGCTGCTGCTGCTGCTGCTGCTGAGTCGCTCCAGTCGTGGCCAACTCTGTGCGACCCCATAGACGGCAGCCCACCAGGCTCCCCCGTCCCTGGGATTCTCCAGGCAAGAACACTGGAGTGGGTTGCCATTTCCTTCTCCAATGCATGAAAGTGAAAAGTGAAAGGGAAGTTGCTCAGTCGTGTCCGACTAGTATCGACCCCATGGACTGCAGCCTACCAGGCTCCTCTGTCCATGGGATTTTCCAGGCAAGAGTACTGGAGTGGGGTGCCATCGCCTGGCAAAGCCAAATAAATAAGTAAAATAAATATTAAGAAAAAAAATGGGGCCATTGATGGCAGTCCTGATTCTTACAGAGACGTGAGAAATTCAGTACCAACAACCCCTAAAATCACTACAGCTCAAAACCATTCACATGCTTACCATCTGGCAACTGTGAAAGAGATGGAAGTGAATGCAACCGATATGAGTTGCTGCACAAGCCTGGGGCCAGGGTCAAAGATCCCAGGGTCTTATTTATTTGTGTATAATGGTTCATAGCGTAAGTTTTAAGTGTACAATGTTATATTTCCGCTTCTGCATACACCACAGCAGGCTCACCATCAAAGGTTTAGCTTCCATCTGTCGTCATATAGCTGACTCCTTTACCCATTGTCCCCCAGTCTCCCTTCCTCTATGTGTTTGTTTTTGGTTGGTTTGACTTGTTCATTTATTTTGTTTTCGCTTGTTTTTTTTTTTTTTTTTTTAGATTCTACATATGAGTGAAATCATAAAGTATTTGTCCTTCTCTGCCTGACTTATTTCACTTAGCATAATAATCCTTGAGGTCCATCTACATTGTTGCAAGTGGCAAGAATTAATTTTTTTAGGGCTGAGTAATATTCCCGTTTGAGGTAGTTTATTTTTGTAGCTGATGTGAGATAGTGATCTAGTTTAATTTTTTTTTTTGCGTGTGTCTGTACACTTTTTTCAACACCCTTTATTGAGGAGACTATTCTTTTTCCATTGTAATTTCTTTGTTCCTTTGTTCATATATGAGTGGGTTTATTTCTGGGCTTTCAATTCTGTTACATTGATAATATGCCTGTTGTTCTTTTCTTTTGCTGCCAATGCCATGTTATGTTGATTACTATAGATTTGTAATATGATTTGAATCAGGGACTGTGACACCACCTGCTTTTATTCTTTTTCTCAAGGTTGTTTGGCTATCTGGAGTCTTTGTGGTTCCATATTTATTTTAGGATTTTTTTTGGTCCTATTTCTGTGAAAAATGTCATTGGTATTTTGATAAGAATTGTATTAAATCTGTAGATTGCTTTAGGTAATATGAACATTTTAACAATATTAATTCTTCAATCCATGAGCAGAGAATATCTTTCCATTTCTTTGTATCTTCAGTTTATTTCAACAATGTTTTACAGTTTCCAGTGTACAAATCTTTCGCCTCCTTGGTTAAATTTATTCCTAGGTACTTTATTCTTTTTGTTGCATTTGTAAATTGTATTATTTTCTTAATTTCTCTCTCTGCTAGTTCATTATTAGAAATGCAACAGATTTTTGTATATTAATTTTGTACCCTGAAACTTTACTGTATTTGTTTACTATTCCTAATTTTTTTTTTTTTTTTTGGTGGAGTCTTTAAGGTTTTCTATGTATAAAATCATGTCATCAGCAAATAGCAACAGTTTTCATGTCATCAGCAAATAGTAACAGTTGTACTTCTTCCTTTTCCAGTTTAGTGACTTATTTATATTTCTTGTTTAATTGCTCTGGCCAGGACTTCCCAGGCCTTTATTTAAAAAGGCTGAAAGGACCCAGACCTGCCTCTGTAGGCTGAGCGGGCAGAAAGTGAGCCTGATCAGACCATTCCCACAGTTGGTCACTACTTCCACACCAGTGCCACTGTTGGAGACAATTCTTGCATAGCTCCACCCTCTGCTCAGATGGCTCCCCAGCTGGTCCTTACCCAGTCTCCAATGGTTATTTGAAAGATGACAGCCCCACTGAGCTCTTACCTTCTTTGGTGCATTCACTTGTGGTCCCCAGGCAAGGCAGCTGTGCAAAGTGGCTGGGTCCTGGGGGGATCAGAATGCCAACAGCAGCCTGAATGCTGCCTTTCTTTGTGCTGAGGGCGCCTACGTCCTTCCGCAGCTTTCCCTGGCTTTCCTGCTGAGCACCATCTTGAAGCATGCTACCGTACTTGCCATTGTGCCTGCTGTTTTGAAACTTGAATTTTGGCCTGGTGTGTCCCCAGAGAACTGCTGGCTATATCCTCTGCTATGTGTTGTTCAGAGCCCTGGGTCTGACCACAGATGGCCCCACTGTCCCATTCCTTCTGGGCTGCAGATGATTTCTGCCTCTATATCCTTTATGGTACTTCTATAAATAAGAAGACACCCCAGACATGATTCTCAGAGGGGAGATGATTCCCCTTAAGGTGACCTGAAGCTCTTCGCAGGCGTGGGATGGATGCCATAATGTATAAATATCCCTCTCAGCAGGTAGCTATGTAATCTCTGCCTCAAAATGTACCATTTTGCATCAAAAAGAAGCATATTGGGACTTCCTTGGTGGTTCAGTGGCTAGGGGCCTGGGTTTCATCTTGGTAGGGAACTAGATACCACAGGCTGCAACTAAGATTTCACATGCTACAACTAAAGATCCTGCATGCCGCAGCTAAAAAATAAAAACGAGAGAGATCCTGTGTGCCAAAACTAAGACCTAGTGCAGCCAAATAGATAAATAAATATTTTTAAAAAGACCCATATTCAGCAGAAGTGTAGACAGAAAACTTCTACTGAAATGACATCAAGCTGGAAAACAAAGTCCCTGTTTCTTATGATCTGTGTTGAACATTTAAAACCATTGTGACGAAAGGCAGTGAAGTGTCTGCTCATCTGTTCACAATATTTCTCTGGTGTTTGTGTTTGCAAAGAGCCCTTTGCTAGCTTAGTTATAAGAAGTGGGGTCGCTTGCTGTCCTGGGATTCTTAAAAATGTGCAGAGAAGACCCATTCTTCTCAAGTGGCTGGGGAAGTCTCAGGTCTCATTTCTTCTCTTTGTGTGCCCAGTTGCTTTCTGACCCCACGGACTGTAGCCTGTCACACTCCATTGTCCCTGGGCATTATCCCCAGCAAGAATAATGGGGTAGGTTGCCATTTTCTCCTCCAGGGGATCTTCCCGACCCAGGGATCAAACCCTCATCTCCTGCAGTGTCTGCATTAGCAGGGGGATTCTTTACGCTGAGCCATCAGAGAAGCCGTCTTCTTATCTGGTTCATCTTTTTTTTTTTTTAATCTTGAATCTGGCTGTGCCAGATGTGAGTTACAGTCTGGGAACTCTTAGTTGTGGCATGTGGGATCTAGTTCCCTGACCAGGGATCGAACCTGGGCTCCCTGCTTGGGAGCATGGAGTCTCAGCCACTGGATCATCAGGGAAGTCTAATGTGGTGGTGGTGGTGCTCAGTCAGTTGTGTCTGACTCTCTGCAATCCCTGGACTGTAGCCCACCAGGCTCCTCTGTCCATGGCATTCTCCAGGCAAGAAAACGAGTGGGTTTCCATTTCCTCCTTCAGGAGATCTTCCCACATCTCTTGTGTCTCCTGCATTGGCAGATGGATTCTTTACCATTGCACCTCCTGGGAAGCTCTGGTAATGTGATGGGGCGAATTTAAGGTCGATAACATTCTTGTGGACTGAAACTTTTTAGGAGTTATTTTCAAAGCTTTGCTGAACATCCACAAAGCTGAAGATATCTGAGGATGCCAGTTCTGGTCCTCATCAGAGATTTTAGATTCCTGGCTAGTACCTATTTCTTCTTGAGACCACAATGAGCCAACTAGAGAGAAATTCTCTTGTTTTACGTTCAAGACTTTGTGCTGAGTTCCCAGTAGAAAAGGCGTTGACCCTTCTCAAAGCCTCTTCTGCTCCTCCGTGTCCAAGAAATCCCCCTAAGGAAGTGTGAGAAAGGCGAGGACCAGCCTTGAATTGATTATGTGTTATATGGATATTTCAGGGCTGGCTTCTCTAGCAAAATACCTCCACCCAGCTGGGCTCCACATGTAGAAAAGAAGGGCCCTTTTATAAAATACCCAACACAAGATGTCGACCTCTTGAAATCCTTTGGCCAGACTATTTCAAAGAGTGGATCTTGTCAAAGGTCACCTAAAAATAGAAAATGGTAAATAGAAGTTAATCATAAAGGGCTGAAAGGACATCCTCTGGCCAACTCCGGGTGACAGATCACCCAGGATCGTGCGAGGTGGAAAGTCCCGCCTGTACCTCTGACTCATCACCCCAGAGGGATGACTGCTCATCTGAATTCTGGGTCTGGGGGTTCGAGGTAGCTTGCATTCAGCCACTCTGCTCAAGCTCTGATATTCTGAGCACTAGCCCCGGCTCTTGTCAGCTGCTCCCCCACAACATGAACTAGACGCCATTTGGTTTCGAGGATTTTTGCTGAAGTCAGGTTGCCCATAGTCTGCCCCTCAATGCTTTCTGTGGCTGTTTTGCCAGCTCCTCCTCCAGCACCCATTCAACCTCAGATGCAGGCATCTGGGTATGAGTAACAGGATGCTTGGCAAATTCATTTAAATTCAGCATGGCCATCATTTCTCAAACATCCATTATGTGTCAGAGACTCTTCCCCCACCCCTTGTGCATGCTCAGTCGTGTCTGACTCTGTGACCCCATGGACTGTGGCCTGCCAGGCTCCTCTGTCCATAGAATTTTCCAGGCAAGAATACTGGAGTGGGAAGCTATTTCCTTCTCCAGAGGACCTTCTCGACTCAGGGATCAAACCTGTGTTTTCTATGTCTCCTGCATTTGCAGGTGGATTCTTGACCATGGAGCCACCTGGGAAGCCAGAGACTAGAGTCTAAAAATATAGCTATTCTGTAGATTGGGAAGCCAAGATACAGTTTAGCCTCAGAGCAGAACTGGAAACCAACAAAGCAAAACAAACCACATCCACAAAGGCCACAGTCTAGCCACCAAAAATGTAATTTCAAGCAAATATGTGTGTGCGATTCATGAATATCCCTAAGTGGGATTCTGGCCCTTATCTGAAAACACCCGTGTTGTCTCTTCTCCACTTTCTTTTCACCCCACAAGTATCCCATGTCTCTCTCAAAATCCCCGAAAGACTCTTCTCTGCTCGACTCTCAGGCTGCTTCTGTTTGACCCTGTTCCTGCTCTCAGCTCATGGTTACAAAAACCCAAAGGGCCAGCTGGGCAGAGGCAAAGCACACGCATGGGGTCCCAGGGCTGTCTTCAGTGGAGACGGAACAGGTTTGAGCTGAGACAGGATGTTCTGACTTTTGGTCCTGCCCTACAAAAAATGAGGGCTTCCAAGATGGTGCAGTGGTAAAGAACACATCCACCAATGCAGGAGACTCAAGAGAAGTGGGCTTGATCTCTGGGTCAGGAAGATCTCCTGGAGAAGGAATGGCAACCTGCTCCAGCTTGCCTGGGAAATTCCATGGAGAGAGGAACCTGGTTAGGCTACAGTCCATGGGGTCGCAATGAGTCTGACTGAGTGACTGAGCACGCTCGCAGCACACATACCACCAAAATGAAAACCGTCTAGCTCTTGCCTCAATGGAGATCATTGTTGGGACTTCCTGGGTGGTCCAGTGGCTGGGACCTTCTAGTGCAGGGGGTGTGGGTCCAATCCCTGGTCAGGGAACTGGGATCCCACATGCTTTGAGGCCAAAAATAAAAAAAACTCCAACAAAAGCATAAACCAGAAGTAATATGGCAATGAACTTGATAAAGACTTTGAAGAAAATGGGCTTCCCTTGTGGCTCAGCTGGTAAAGACTGCCTGCAATTCAGGAGACCTGGGTGCGATCCCTGGGTTGGGAAGATCCCCTGGAGAAGTGAAAGGCTATCCACTCCAGTATTCTGGCCCAGAGAATTCCATGGACTGTATAGTCCATGCCATGGACTGTATGTCTGGGTCACAGACAGTCGGACACGACTGAGTGACTTTCACTTGAAGAAAATAAAGGCCCACATTAAAAAAAAATCTTAAAGAAAATAAAAAAGATCACTGTAATTGAAGACTTGAGCCCTAAACAAGCAATTTAGAGTGAAAAGTGAGTTGCGTTGGGATCCTGGAGAGATCAAAGGTAGCCCAGGAAGGAATAAGGCTTAAAAGATGAACCCAACTTCTGCAAATTTGGGGCAAGTTGCCTAAATTCTCCATGCCTCAGTTTCCTCCTCAGTAACCTGGGGATAATACATGAAATGGCTGTTGTAAGCCTTCGTGAGTAAAAGCAAAGTGCTTGGTTAGGGCTTGCCACAGAGCTCAGCAGAGCTCGACAGACATCTAATTAGTACATTGCTATGTTGAATAAGCACATTCCTGGGGTGTCGTCACAAAGCAGCTTTGTGTTTTCTCCCACATCCCCGGGGCATCTGGATGAAAAGTCTCAGGACTTTTCTGGTGGCTCTGAGGAAATGCAAGCTGTAGATTCATTTCACACGCTGACATCAGAATGTGCGTGCTGCTCAGATACATTTTAGCCTTTCATCTTTGTGCCAGGGGTTGGCTGGGCAAGGCTGAGGTCAGCTTTCTCTCTCTTTCGAGCTCACTTCCTCCCATACTCACCAGGTTGTTCCTGACCTCACTGGGACGGAGGCTGCAGAAAGGGAGGAGAAAGAGGGGTAGGATGCGTGGATGCAGCTGCCACTCACTGCCGGAAAATGACTCTGGGGTGGCAGCTGCCTAGAGCTT
This sequence comes from Aepyceros melampus, assembly GCA_006408695.1. Classification (NCBI taxonomy): domain Eukaryota; kingdom Metazoa; phylum Chordata; class Mammalia; order Artiodactyla; family Bovidae; genus Aepyceros; species Aepyceros melampus. The sequence goes on along the minus strand of SJXQ01008402.1, from coordinate 154,923 downwards.
ACTTTTTCTCTCCTAGTGCTTCTGTAGGGTCTTCGGAGAGCCCTCTCCCCACATCCACTCATCACCAGGGAGGTTTTTGTTTTTGTTTTAATATATATTTATTTATTTGGCTGTACTGAGTCTTGGTTGCGGCATGTGGATCTAGTTCCCGGATCAGGGATTGAACCTGGGCCCCCTGCATTGGGAGCGCGGAGTCTTAGCCACTGGACCACCAGGGAAGTTCGATCACTAGGGAGCTTTGCCTGTAGCTGCCTTCCCTGAGGCAGAAGCAGCTGTAGTCTGCCCTTCCCAAGCCCTCTGGATTCCAGTAAGTCCATCTCTGGCAACTCCAACCCCAGACAGCCACCTCTTGCCCATTGCAGAGCTGGTCCTTGGGAAGCTCTTGGACATCTTTGCCGCAACCAGCTCTGGGAGGGCAGGCATTTCCCCTGATGTCAGGCCCTCTTCAGCTTCCTCCACCCTGGAGAGCTGGTGCGTAGTGGGAGGGGAGCCCCGATGCTTACTGAGAGCAGGGACCAGCCTCCTCCATCCGCAGCCCCAGACTGTGAAGGGTTTGCAGGAACTCCTGGAAGTTCTGCCCTCTTGAACTGAGGGAAAGATGGGCCCAACCGCTGTGTGTCCCCTAGGGCGGGACTCCCAAACAAGTGGATGCTTACAACTCCTCTTCACAAGCCCTCTCTTTCCATAATGCTCTCTGGCCCTCGCTGTGTGTGTGTGTGTGGTGGGAAGTCTGGGTCCCCTGGCGGTCCTCGCCCTCACCCTTGCACAAGGTTCTCACAAAACTGTTTTGTGTCTTTATCTGTTGCCTCCGCATTTCAGCTGGCACTTAAACTTCCTCTGCAGCAGTAAGAAACCATCATGATCCTTGGGGTGGCAGGTTATGAGCAGGCGGTACTTTAGACGGTGGTACATGTTGGGGAGGGTGGAGACGAAGCGGCAAAGGTGGGCAGGGGCTTGTGACTATGACCCTTGTCTGCTCAGGTCTTGCCTTGGGTGTGGGGAAAAGGATGCAGGCGGAGAGGCCCCCATATCCTTATGAGAATAATAAACTTGTGTTTACTGCTAAGCCATATATGTGTCTCTAATATGCAGCTTCTCATTTAAGACTCACACCATCTCAGTGACAGCCTGGTTATGGTCTTTCCATTTTCACCGATAGGACCCAGGTGCAGGAAGCTAACTGCCCAAGGTCAGACACCAGGAGGTAACAGATCCGAGCTTATAATTGGCCTTCTGTTGTGCTTTTTTCATTACACCACGAGACCTGGAGTCGGGGGAAGGGGAGGGCCACCATTCTGAAAGCTGGCGCTGGGCAGGGTGTTGTCCCTTGGGAGGAGGCAGCCGTGGGAGCCACCTGTGCCCAGAGCAGCTGCCTGTGCTCACAGCTGCGGTGGACGTTCAGTCCTCCACACCCACCTGCCAAACAGAACTGGCTGAGCTGGACAAACACGGCTGTGACCTCACTCTCCTTGCTTCACACCTGACATCTGAAAGATCCAGCTAGTCTCGCGCAGCCTCTGAGCCTCCCCACCCTGTGATCATATTTCCCACATCGCCCAGTGCCTGGTTAAGGACCTCTTCATCCCCCAAAGGGCCCTGGATGAGCGCTCTCTATCTTCCAAAGAGGAAAGAACAGGCTTTCAGCAAAGGGGTAACCCACTTCATCCAAGACTCTCAGGATCCCCCAGCCTCGGCAGCTGCACTAACCCTTTGGCTACCACTGTCTCTGGAAGTTCACTCAGGAATTATTGTCCTCTCTCATGTCTCCTGTATGTTTTTTTTTTTTTAATATTTATTTATTTATTTGGCTGTAGCAGGTCTTAGTTGCATCACCCAGATCTTCGATCTTCATTGAGGCATTCAGACCCTTAATTGGAGCATGTGGGATTTAGTTCCCTGACCAGGGATTGAACCTGGGCCTCCTGCATTGGGAATGTGGAGTCTTAGCCACTTGACCACCAGGAAAGTCCTTGCACAGTTTTATTTTAATTCCTTAGGTGATAGGAATGGGGGAGATTAGAGATCTCTTCAAGAAAATTAGAGATACCAAGGGAACATTTCATGCAAAGATGGGCTCGATAAAGGACAGAAAGTGTATAGACCTAACAGAAGTGGATCTTCCCTGGTGGCTCAAGAGGTAAAGCATCTGCCTACAATGCCTACCATGCGGGAGACCCGGGTTCAGTCCCTGGGTCGGGAAGATCTCCTGGACAAGGAAATGGCAACCCACTCCAGTATTCTTGCCTGGAAAATCCCATGGATGGTGGAACCTGGTAGGCTACAGTCCATGGGGTTGCAAAGAGTTGGACACGACTGAGCAACTTCACTTTCTTTCTTAACAGAAATAGAAGATATTAAGGAGAGGTGGCAAGAATACACAGAAGAACTGTACAAAAGGGATCTTCATGAACCAGATAACCATGATGGTGTGATCACTCATCTAGAGCCAGACATCTTGGAAAGTGAAATCAAGCAGGCTTTAGGAAGCATCATTAAAAACAAAGCTAGTGGAGGTGATGGAATTCCAGTTGAGCTATTTCAAATCCTAAAAGATGATGCTGTGAAAGTGCTGCACTCAATATGCCAGCAAATCTGGAAAACTCAGCAGTGGCCACAGGACTGGAAAAGGTCTGTTTTCATTCAAATCTCAAAGAAAGGCAATGTCCAAGAATGCTCAAACTACCACATAATTGTACTCATCTCACATGCTAGCAAAGTAATGCTCAAAATTCTCTAAGACAGGCTTCAGCAGTATGTGAACCAAGAACTTCCAGATGTTCAAGCTGGATTTAGAAAGGCAGAGGAACCAGAGATCAAATTGCCAACATCTGCTGGATCATCAATAAAACAAGAGAGTTCCAGAAAAACATCTACTTCTGCTTTATTGACTACACCAAAGCTTTGGCTGTGTGGATCACAACAAACTGTATAAAATTCTTAAGGAGATGAGAATACCAGATCACCTTACCTACTTCCTGAGAAATCTGTATACAGACAAGAAGCAACAGAACTGGACATGGAACAACAGACTGGTTTCAAATCGGGAAAGGAGTACATCAAGGCTATATATTGTCCCTGGCTTATTTAACTTATATGCAGAGTACATCATGAGAAATGACAGACTGAATGAAGCACAAGCTGGAATCAAGATTTTCAGAAGAAATATCAACCTTAGATATGCAGATGACACCACCCTTATGGCAGAGAGTGAAGAGGAACTAAAAAGCCTCTTGATGAAAGTGAAAGAGGAGAGTGAAAAAGTTGGCTTAAAACTCAACATTCAGAAAACTAAGATCATGGCATCTGGTCCCATCACTTCATGGCAAATAAATGAGGAAACAATGGAAACAATGAGAGACTTTATTTTTTGGGCTCCAAAATCACTGCAGATGGTGACTTCAGGCTTGAAGTTAAAAGATGCTTGCTCCTTGGAAGAAAAGCTATGACCAACCTAGACAGCATATTAAAAAGCAGAGACATTGCTTTGCCAACAAAGGTTTGTCTAGTCAAGGCTATGGTTTTTCCAGTAGTCATGTATGGATGTGAGAGTTCGACTGAAAAAAAAGCCGAGTGCTGAAGAATTGATGCTTTTGAACTGTGGTGTTGAAGACTCTTGAGAGTCCCTTGGCTGCAAGGAGATCCAACCAGTCCATCGTAAAGGAAATCAGTCCTGAATATTCATTGGAAGGACTGATGCTGGAGCTGAAACTCCAATACTTGATGACATTCCACCTGATGTGAAGAACTGACTCATTGGAAAAGACCCTGATAGTGGGAAAGATTGAAGGCAGGAGGAGAAGGGGACGGCAGAGGATGAATGGTTGGATGGCATAACTGACTCTATGGACATGAGTTTGAGTGAACTCCAGGAGTTGATGGACAAGGACAAGGAAGCCTGGCATGCTGCAGTCCATGGGTTCTCAAAAGCCGGACACAATTGAGCAACTAAACTGATTGAACTGACTTAGGTGATAGAATCATATGCCAAAGGAATGAGTGAGAGAGGGAATTTATATTGTCATCTCTAGGAGGGTTATATGACCTTTTGTTTTAATTAATCTTTGTTTTTAGCACAATAAAAACAATATATATTGTTGAAAAATCAGAAAATATAAAAAGTAGATGAAGACAAGTTAAAAGATCACTCATGAGCCTTCCTTGTACCCCAAAATTTTTGTATATTTCCTAACAACATACCCAAATATATAAACCCTATTTACAGACAGGCGTGTCACAATACCATTTTTAAATTTAATTTTATCTATTTGGCTGCACCACATGTTAGTTGCGGCATTTAAGATCTTTAGTTGTGGCATGTGGGATCTAGTTCCCTGAGCAGGGATTGAACCTGGGCCCCATACATTGGGAGTGCAGAGTCTTAGCCCCTGGATTGCCAGGGAAGTCCCTATGTCAGAAGATTACAATTATATAGTATGTGTGTGTCTGTGTGTATGTGTTAGTCACTTAGTGGTGTCTGACTCTTTGTGACCTCATGGACTATAACCTACAGGCTTCTCTGTCCGTGGAATTCTCTAGGCAGGAATATTGGAGTGGGCTGCCCTTTCCTTCTCCAGGGGATCTTCCCAACCCAGGTTCGAAGATCCTGGGTCTCCTGTATTGCAGGCAGATTCCTTACCATCTGACCTACCCGGGAAGCCATTATATATTATAGACTGTATTGTAAGCTTCTATTTTCCCTATTTATCAGTATATCACAGGCATATCCCCATAGCATTGAGCTCAGTGAACTTTTAAACAATTCTCTATGGCAGATTTCACATTGCACTAGAAAGACGCCAGACGAACCAAAATAGCGAGGGGATAAATGGTGAACATCCTCTGGGACCTCCCCTTGGTGAGACACAAGTCACATCTTAGCAACCCAGCCTGAAAAAGCTGACCCTCCTGTGCTGTTAAGGCTCAGAAATCTCCTTTCTTTTCTTCCTTAAAAATAAAGTTGAACTGAGTGTCCCCAAGTTCTCCCACACCCTATGACCCACAATGAATGGGTCCTCTAAAGGAAACCTTAGATACACCCTTGCATTCTTCCCCTTCCATCTGCAAGTTCTGGCCCTTCGCCCTCCAAGGCTCCTCATCTATTGTACCTTTCAGTAGAGGCTGTAGGACCAAACTTCATCCCAGATCGCCCACAATTAAAATATGCGCAACTCTAATGAAAGCCCTTTCACATAAGAAGATCACTTGGCCCATTGAATGATGGGACTTTGAATCAGATTTCCAATAACAGATGAAACCCTGTCACCTCACAATGTCTCAAAGGAAAGCTCGCTTGCTTTTAAATTCAAGTACACAGTACATTCAGCCAAAAGAATTCAGAAACTCAATGATTTGGCAATGGATTGTGTTGGAGGGTTTTAAGACAACTTGTAAATGTCAACAACAGGACTAACAGTTTCCAACCCTCTCTCAGGAACTTTTCTCACAGCTGTGACTAAAAGTGCCCCCTGCCCCACCGGCCCCATGTCTGTGGTCTAGTGTGAAAAGCACGTGATGGACTATTCATAGAAAAGTTTCTCTTTCCAGTTCAGGAATTTGTTAGAAAGGGCTTTAACCACTTTCAGATTGGGGTGCTAGCTTAATCCTCTGTTTCCTACCTCCAAGGTAGGAATATTTCTACAGGAACTCTTCCTGTAGAATGTATTTAATAATATATTAAATAATGTTTCACACATACTTCTATAGGAGAAAAATTGGAGTATTCTTTGGAAGTACTGTCAGCTGTACTTCCATAGCCTGTACATCTTGTTACCCTGGGGCGTGGTGCCCAATGAAGCGTGGGTTTTGTGTCTTCAGACAGAGGGTAGATAGTCATTCAAACCACAAGACAGTTGGTCAGGTTTACTACTCAAATACAGTTTTTGATTTTGTCCCCAGGGAGTGAGAAGGGGAGGGAATGTGGAAGGCAGACTCTTCCAATTAAGTTAGTATATCAAGAACTACAGGGGCTTCCTTGGTGGTCGAGTGGTTAAGACCCTGCCCTTTCACTGCAGAGGGCATGGGTTCAATCCCTGGCCAGGGGACTGAGATCCCACCTGCTGCTCTGCCTCTGATGGTTTAGGCCTGAGGCTGTCTCTCACCAGCACTGAGGGGGAAGGGACATGAGAACAACAGTTTGAGCCTTCTGTTGAGGTTGTCAGAGGCACAAGTGAGGCAGAAGGCAACTGTGCACAGGAGGTTAGCAGGACTCTTGCTTCTTCCCTTGCTTCAGGCTGAACCTGGGGATGGGGATGGAAGAAGCCATTAGAGACACCAGAGAGTTAGGGAGCCTACGGATTCACGGAATTCCTGAAGTGGAGGCTGAGTACTCTAGGTGAGGCCCAGCTCAGCACCTGGACCAGAGCTTGGGTGTGGAGTTGGTGGCAGGGGCCAGTGGAGATAGTGCTCTTGACTCGTGGACACCTCAAAAGAGTAGGCTGGACTCGGATCTTCCCTGGTGTCTTTTTTTCTGTGTTGTTTTAAATATTTATTTATTTTTGGTTTCTCTGGGTCTTAGTTGCCCCGAGGAATGTGGAATCTTAGTGCCCTGACCAGGAATGGAACCTGAGGCCCCTGCATTGGAAGGCAGAATCTTAACCACTGGACCACCAGGGAAGTCCCTGTTGTGGTGTCATGAAAAGAGGCTTTGGAAGTTGTGTTGGGCAGAATTATAACCTCCTGAAGGTGTTTATATCCTAGTCCTTGGAATCTGTGAATTTGTTGTATTACATGACAAGGAGAATTAAGGTTGCAAATCAGCTGATCTTAAAATATAGGAACTCTCCTGGATTATCCAGGTGGGTCCAATATAATCTCAAGGGCCCTTAAAAGTGGAAGAAGGAGGTAGGAGAGAGAGACAAGAGAGACTGCAGCATGAGAAAGATTCATCCACCATTGCTGGCTTTAAAGATGGAGGATGGGGCCATCAGCCAAGGAGTGTGGGTGGCCTCTAGAACCTGGGAAAGACAGGAAACAGATTCTCCCCTGGAGCCTCCAGAAGGAAGGCAGTTCTGCTGACATCTCAAAGTGAGCCTAGAGAGACCCACCTTGGACTTCTGACTTCTAGAACTGTACAATAATAAATTTGTGTCATGCCACTGTGTTCATAGTGATTTGTTACAGCAGTGATGAAAGTGAAAGTGAAAGTCAGTCGTGTCTGACTCTTTGCGACCCCATGGACTAGACAGTCCATGGAATTCTCCAGGCCAGAATACTGGAGTGGGTAGCCTTTCCCTTCTCCAAGGGATCTTCCCAACCCAGGGATCAAACCCAAGGGTTGAACCCAGGTCTCCCACATTATAGGTGGATTCTTAACCAGCTGAGCCACAAGGGAAGGGAAACCAGCAGCAGTGATAGGACATCACTTTAATCCCTAATTACTATTGGTTTTATCAGTCACTGATGTTTGTTGCCTAGATACAGGCTTCCTTTAGGAGCTGCAAGAGACAGCTGGTAATTGCATGTTAATTTGCATACTCTAGGATTGTGGCATCTGGTCCCATCCCTTCACAGCAAATAAAAGGGGGAAAAGTGGAAACAGTGACAGATTTTATTTTCTTGGGCTCCAGAATCACTGTGGAGGGTGACTGCAGCTGTAAAAGATGTTTACTCCTTGGAAGGAAAGCTATGGCAAACCTAGACAGCCATATTAAAAAGCAAAGACATCACTTTGCTGACAAAGGTCCATATAGTCAAACTTATGGTTTTCCCAGTAGCTGTGTATGCATGTCAGAGCTGAACCATAAATAAGGCTGAGCACCGAAGAACTGATGTTTTTGAACTGCGGTATTGGAGAAGACTCTTGAGAGTCTTGGACTGCATGGAGATCAAACCAGTCAATCCTAAAGGAAATCAGTCCTGAATATTCATTGAAAGGACTGATGCTGAAGCTGAAGCTCCAATACTTTGCCACCTGATGCCAAAGGGGTGAGATTTCTTTAGACCAGGGTTTGTATACAAAACCTGCTGTTATTTGGATTGTATGTTTCTTCAAGGTGGCGGAGGGGTGATTTTCTGATAAGAAACACAGACACACACAGACACAGACATCACATTTTAAGTTTTGCTGAATCATTTGAGAATCAGTTAAACGCATCATTACCCTTCAGCTCTCAATACTTTGATATGTGTCCCTTAAGAGCAAGGATATTCTCCCACATCCATAAAACATACTCCAGAAAGTCAACAACAATGTAATACTCATCTAATACCCACTCCACATTCAGATTTCCCCATTTATCTCTAAAATGTTCTGCATGGTTTATTTTTAATGCATGATCCCTTCAAGTATCACATTTTGAATTTATCTGTTATGACTTTTTAATCTTGACAAAGACCATTGTAATGGAATATAAACTTTATGAGAGCAGGCATTTTAATCTGTTCACTACCTAGCACAGAGTAGATGCTTAATACCTATATTTAAAATGAAAACTTGGAGAAGTAATTATCGCTTCTCCAAGTCATCCTCAGTGCAGTCACTGGGGTATTTATCCCCCATACTGATGTGCTCAGTCATGGCTGACTCTTTGTGATCCCATGGAAGGTAGCCCACCAGGCTCCTCTCTCCATGGAATTCTCTAGGCAAGAACACTGGAGTGGGTTGCCATTTCCTTCTCCACCTCCATTCTCCTTCTGATAAATAACCCTCCTCACCCCTCTCTCACCACAGGTTTGTATATATGAGCCATTCCAGCTAATCATAGTATCCCATTCCCATGAAAAAAAATTAGTATAGTTGACACTTGAATAATGCAGAAGTTAGGGGTTGCAACCCTCCAACCACTCAGTCCACAATCCACCAATAACTTTACAGTTTGGCCCTTTGTGTCTTTGGTTCCACACTGGAGGATTTGACTAACAAATGTATCATGCATTACTGCAGTGTGTAGCTACTGAAAAAAAAATAAAGACCCCATGTATAAGTGGACAGCATAGTTCAAACCCATGTTATTCAAGGTCAATTGTATTGCAGAGGAGGGCATGTGACAACATCAGGACAGAGGAAAATTCTTCTGAGAGGGTGATTTATTTATGTACCAGGAAAGAGATATTCTCTTTCATTAGGATTTCTAAACCAGAAGCATGTGGTCTTAAACAACCAATAGCCATTCCTCCCAAACTGTTAAAGGAAACAGAAAAGAATAAAAAAATTTAAAAATTTGGAGCAAAGTCAGGCCAAGAAATGAAGATCATGAGTGTAAGAGTCATGAAAACTTTGTTCTGACACCGGGATCCAGCTCTACCTGAAGTCCATATCCACACATAAATACCCCAGATACATAAGACCTGCAAGCATTTCGCTGAAGTAGTTTAAGTTGATTTTCTGTCATTTGCATCCTAAAGAGTTCTGACTAATCCAGTCACTTAACCTTGCCCTACAGAAAATCAGTCTTGCTCTACTTCATCTGGTGATAAAGGTTACTTCTGAATCACATGTGTTGTTCCACAGGCATAATTCTCTTAATGTGAGGATTCATTTAGTCATGGAACTTTTTAAAATAAAATGTCTATTGTCTTAGGAATTCTGGGAACCTCTACTAAATATAAAATCAATTGGAAATCATGCCGCTATAAAGAAAAATAATCAAGGGAGGAAACTTGACAGGAAATGCCAACTGGGGTGGAACATTTTGGACTTAAAAGTGAGGTTCCATTTATAATTGATGTCTTGCATATTCTTGTACTTTAAATTTTTTCAAAGCAAAAAACTTAATAGCAACAATAACAACCATGACAACAACAAAAACTGCAAAGAGCAAAGAAGGAAAGTCTGAATGAACCTCTGCCCCAACGTCTCCGTATCGTTATAAATCCAGGTCAGGTGGTGACCTATACTGTGCCATTTCCTCTGGGCAGATCTTCTTTCTCCGTCCTATTCAGATGTCAGGGACTCTTGGATAAATAGAGTAGTGGAGAGGCCCTGGACTAGAGCAGTGACAGATGGGACGTGCCTAGGAAGATGTCCATATCTGTCCCAAGGACTTAATTAGGATAAATGGCAGAGAATATGCTGAGTGCAAGGCCAGCCCACTCAGTTGCAGCATATGGAGGGCTCGCAGGGTTAGATAAACAGAATATGAGAAACAAATTCACCTGAATTCTATTTTGTTGCACGAGCGAGAAAGCGAGAAAGCTAGAGAGAGGGTCTTCTGTTATCTTTCTCTTGGGGTTCGAGGGGACAGTGAGAGCTTGTGGTCAGGATTATAAACTCTTAGTTCCTGATTCCAGGACTCCTCAGGAATCATGAGGACCACATCCTGAGAGCCCCAGGGCTGATGTTCCACGATAAAGGTCAAGGACTCTGCCTTTTCCCTGGCCTCAGCTTCGATGCCCTCACCTGGCCTGATCTGAGTTTTCCCATGATGCAATGAGACGGCTCCATGTTTGGATGGAAATATTTGCTGAGCATCAGGTTTATTCTTTTATAGTAATACTTCTGTCACAGAAGGACTTTCCAGGTGGCTCAGTGATAAAGAATTCACCTGCCGATGTAGGAGATGCATTGGTTCAGTCCCCGGGCTGGGAGGATTCCCCTGGTGGAGGAAACGGCAGCCCACTCCAGTATTCTTTGCTGGGAAATCTCATGGACAGAGGAGCCTGGTGGGCTGTAGTCCATGCGGTCGCAAAGAGTTGGACGCGACCTTGCACGCAGGCACTTGTTTCTCAAGGCGCTGTTCTCTAGATAAGGCTCCACACATCCCGGGAATGGGTGAGATCGTGTTGTCGCCGGTGGACGGCACCCCCGGATGGGGTTGCCACCAGCTGCTCTTTGTCCTTCACGAATCATCACCCTCTTCCTTCTGAGTCTCTTTTCTGTTTTTTTTCAGCCTGTTTAAAAGTTTTTATAGAGTGCCTGTATTTCTTTAAAAGTCAGGTGTTCAATTCAGCAAATAATGAATGCACAAGGGAGGCGGAGAAATGAGTGAATCTGTGAGACTTCCCTGTTTAATAAGGAAAGATATTCCTGAATTCCTTGACAGTGTTGTCCTAGCATAAATTAGTGGTTAAATTAGTTGACTTAAACACTAAAAAGAATTTTAAAGAGTTCAACCCTAAGAGATGTTTTTATGGACAGTACATATATACTTGTATACGTAAGTATAAAATGTTATGGAAAATGAAATATGAGTGTTTACAGAATCCTGAATTCATCTAAGTGAGGAAGAAATGCCTTTGACTATTGGGAGAAAGCCCCTGCGTTGGCATAATAGAAAACTCTAAGAAGGATAAAATATATGTGCATCCTACTGCTGAACTGGCTTCCCTTGTGGCTCAGCTGGTAAAGAATCCACCTGCAATGCAGGAGACCTGGGTTCGATCCTTGGGTTGGGAAGATCCTCTGGAGAAGGGAAAGGCTACCCACTCGAGTATTCTGGCCTGGAGAATTCCAAGGACTATATAGTCCATGGGATCACAAAGAGTCGACACAACTGAGCGACTTTCACTTTCACTACTGTATAGCACAGGGAACTATATTCAATGTCATGTAATAAACTGTAGTGGAAAAGAAGATGAGAAAGAATGTATATATATGTGGCCCAGTGGTTAAGAATCTGCTTTCCAGTGCAGGGGACACGGGTTCAGTCCCTGGTTGGGCAACTAAGATTCCCACATACTTCGGGGCAACTAGGCCAGCATGAAACTTCAGAAAGCCTGTTTGTTGCAATGAAGACCTCGTGCAGTCAAAAAAAAAAAAAGAATGTATATATATGTGTGTGTGTGTGTGTGTGTGTGTGTAGCTGAATTACTGAAATTATTGGATTACTTTGCTATATCATTAATTAACACAATATTGTAAATCAACTATACTCAACAAAATAAATTAAATATATATATGAGTGTGTATACATTATATGTATATAAATGTATATATATTGATAATCTAATGGAGAGAATAGTTGATAATCTAATGGAGAGAAGAGATCACTTAGCTGTTACTCTTTCTTCGATTGATCGTAAGGTATCTGTGCATAGACTGGTCTGTGTCAGGGTCCTGCTAGGCACTGGGGTTGGAGCACTGAGGGAGAAAGATGCAGTTGTGCCCACTGGGGTTCTGTGATCCAGCTGAGAAGGAACCTCAGAGGAAACCTTCCCGAAGATAAATGGGCTGAATGCCTCTGGGCAGGCCCACACATGGCTGCCCTGTGCACACAGTCCTGATCATAGCCATTGAACACATGTGGCCCCTGAACACTAGAAATATACCTAGCACAACAGAGGAGCTGAAAATTCAATGTTGTTTCCATTTACTTATTTTTAATGAACATTTAAAAATATCTTTTATTAAGCATCTTTGAAATAATTTAAAAAATTTTATCTGCGTATGGTTGATTTACAATGTTGTATTTCCTCTTAATTAATTAATTAGAAAACAATACTGGGTTCCATATTAGCAGACTTTTTACTATGTTTGAAACAACTTAGGTACATGAATGTACTTTTTCAGTTTTAAACTTTATGAAATTTAAGTATGGGTCAATGTTTCCTTGGAGTAGGAAATACTCCAGTATTTTTGCTTGGAGGATTCCGTGGAGAGAGGAGGCTCATAGGCTACCCATGGGGTTGCAAAGAGTTGGACACGACTGAGCACAGCACAGCGATAGCAATGTTTCCTATGAAAATGTAGGCTCCTAAGTGAGAAGTGCCATACATGTAAAATGCACTCTGGATTTGGAAGATCTGGTACCAAAAAAAAAAGGCAATGTAAAATAACTCATTGATAAGTTTTAAATATTTGTAATGTGTTAAAATAATGTTTTTAATATCTTGGGTTAAATCAACTAAATTATTAAAATTGATTTTTCTGTTGTTTTTCTTTCCCTTTCTAATGTGACTACTGGATCAATCCGGATTACACATATGACTTGCTTCTCTTGGATAGCATTGGTCTGTGGGATTTTGAAGGTGAGTCAAAGCTAATCATGAAAGAGGGTTTTTTTGTATGTTTGTTAAATTTATTTCTTTATTTGTCTGTGCCAGGTCTTAGTTGTGGCATGCAGAATCTTTGATCTTCATGCAACATGTGGGATCTAGTTCCCCAACCAGGGGTGGAAACTGGGCCCCTTGCCTTGAGAACATTAGCCACTGGAACTCCAGGGAAGTCCAGAAAGAGGTTGATGTTTGACATTCATTTTGCAGAACTGGTGGGATGGGTCAGGAAGCAAGGGTAGAGCGCATTCTTAGAAGGGAAGAAAACTGGACACTGATACAATGTGGGATTATGCCTGGGGTGCCGGGTGTGTAGGGGAGCCCTGGGCATTGTCTTTAGAGGGCAGCAGTGGGAAAGGCTGGTTAGGGTGATGGAGCCATGACATGGGGGCCTTGACCCGCCAGGCGGAGCTGGCTGTGTTTAATCCAGTTGGCCAAGGGGGAGCTGAGAGGCTTCTGACCAGGGACAGCTTTAATGGAATTTATCTGGCTGCAGCGTGTAAACTGGGAAGGAGTGGGGAAAACTCGAAACAGGGACACATGTTTTGAAGACTTCAGCAGTAACTTTGGAGATATCTGCTGCTGCTGCTAAGTCACTTCAGCCGTGTCTGACTCTGTGTGACCCCGTAGACGGCAGCCCACCAGGCTCCCCCGTCCCTGGGATTCTCCAGGCAAGAACACTGGAGTGGGTTGCCATCACCTGGTGGGGTAAAAATGATTGCTTCCTTTCAGCCAAGAATCCAAACCAAGCAAACAAAGAAACAAATAAATGATTAAAAAATTTACATTGTTCTTCTACAGATAAGTGCAGACACATTCCATTTCCTATGTGACTCTTTTGTGAGTTAATTTCTTCCCTGTTAAGTTTATTTTCTTCTTTCTTTCTTTCTTTTTTTTTTAAAGTGCAATACTGTGCAGGGACTTTCCTGGTGTTCCAGTGGTTAAGACTCTGTTCTTCCACTGTAGGGGTTGCCGGTTTGATCCCTGGTCTGGGAACTAAGATCCTTCATGCCATGCAGCACAGTCCCACTCCCTATTCCGGCAAAACAAAACAAAACAAAAAAAACCATAAAACAAACAAAAATACCTTCTGTGCAGCTACAATGTAATTGGTCATTGTTATGGAGTCCAGGGTGGAGTTCCATAAATCACTTTGGAAGGAGATCTTTCATTTTGCTTATCACGGGGCACCCACAAACCTTTCCAAGGACGGTGAACTGCTCGGAGTCAGGAGTTGCAGGAAATACAGATTTTTAAGAAAGGGTTACAAATGACTCGAGATGATCTCTAAAGTTCAGGATTCATGGAGTTGTTGAACGCAAAAGGCTTCTAGGTATCATTCAATTCAGCCTTTCATTTCATTGAAGAACAGGGTCAGAGGTTCAACAACAAGTCCAAAGCCATACAGCTAGCGAGCAGCAGAAGAGTGGTTGGAATCGGATTCTCCAGATTCGCATGACTTCCACCATGCCACGTGGAATACTGTCCATTAGGAAACTCAAACACGTAATAAGTCAAGAAAGATAATGTGAAAGTACGAAGCAAGGTGAAAGGTAAGAGCTAGGTGTATCCATATATGGCAAATTATATAACATACACAGAGCTAAGAATACAAGGCACGGGGCCTCTGTTCGCCCCACGCAGCCCTCTGCAGTGTCACCAGCTGATCCTGGGACAGCTGCCCAGTGTGGGGACACCCGGGAGGAACACTTAATCCCCACAAGGGGTGGTAGGGTAGAGGACCGGCCCTGTCACCTCCCCTGGAGGGTTTCCAGTGTCAAAGCCTCTTCCTTTACATGCTTGCCAGGAAGACAGCAGAGTGAGAGGACTAAAGAGCAACAGAGATGCTGAGAAAAAGTAAGGAGAGGGTGGGTGTTGAAAGGTCGAGTTGAGGGTTTGGCTCCGATGTAAATGTTTGGAACGTCGTGAAGGCTCTTTAAATAGTCCTCACAGGTGAACGCGGTAATAGAGAAAAGCCACCCTGTGCTCCAGGGAGTTAAATAAATAAGCACAGACGTCAAATGTCCAAGGCTGGATGGGGGCTGGGCGGGACCAAGTGCTCAGTAGCAAGTACAGGAATGACTTGGTTCTTAATTGCCAAGTCCTGTTCTCTTAGGTGGCATCTGTGGAGCGCTCACACTTCAGGAAATATGTTTTGGTTTTTTTTTTTTTTTTTGCGTAGAGACTTTTCAGAGCAAAAAAAAAAAATTCAACTTCAGCTCTGAGCCGGTCCAGCCCCTGAGCCATAATTTCAGCTTCTGTATAGCTTAGGATTTCTTGCGGGCCCCTTAGGCCATTCAGGGAATTTGCTTTTGAGTACGTGTTTTATGGGCTTCTCTGATGGCTCAGCAGTAAAGAATCCAACTGCCAATGCAGGAGATGTGGGTTCAGTGCCGGGGTCAGAAGACTCCCTTGGAAAAGGAAATGGCAACCCACTCCAGTATTTTTGCCTGGGAAATTGCATGGACAGAGGAGCCTGGTAGGCTACAGACCATGGAGCCAGCAAGAGTTGGACACATCTTAGCAACTGAAAAAACAAGAACAACAAAGTGTTTTTTTTACCTTCTCCTTGAAAAGGGAAACCCAGGGATTTTCATTAAATAATTGAAGTATTGATCCTCTAAAAAGTAACCCATGACCCCTGGTAAAAAGTCACATGTGTTGGCATCCTCTCCCACCTTGCTGTATTCTTTCCACGCATAGCACAAAGCGAGAGCACACACACAAGCAAAGGCCATGTTTGGCTTTAGATTAGACATTAAACCTCAGACAGTCATTAAACTTCTTGAGCTCTGTGGCTTCAGTCCAGGTTGGAAAGCAGGTCAAGCAAGTAAAGCTGAGGGTAGAGTATGCAATCTTTTGTTCTCAGCAGGCTTTGAAGATTGTTTCAGGGTTAACGTTTGACTTTAGGTCTTAACTATTTTATGTCTTGGTTTCCTCACCTACAAATCAAACATACATATTGCAATGAAAGAAGGTCACACTTCCCAGTGATGTGAATGGTTAAAAACTCATTCCTTTGGAGGGTAAAGCAGAATAGTGAAGAGTTTAGGCTCTAGAGCAACATGGTCCAATAGAGGTATAATGAGACCCCCAAGTGGGGCATAGGAAGTGTTAATTTTTCCATGTTGCTGCTGCTGCTGCTAAGTCACTTGGTCGTGTCCAACTCTGTGTGACCCTGTAGACGTCAGCCCACCATGTTAACCAAAAGCAAAATCAAAAAGGTGAAAAGCATTTGAAGATTTTATTTTATTTGACATATCCAAAATATCATTTCAACATATCAGTATTTAAAAAAAATGATAGAGATATTTTATGTTGTTTTCTTGATGCTAAGTCATTAAAATATAGTGTGTATTTTAGTTACTGCCATCTCAAGTCAAACTTGGAGAAGGAAACGGCAACCCACTCCAGTATTCTTGCTTGGAGAATCTCATGGACTGAGGAGCCTGGTGGGCTGCAGTCCATGGGGTCACAAAGAGTGAGTGACTTTAATTACTTACTTACTTACTTACTTACAAGTCAAACTAATCACGTTTCAAGTACTCAATACCTGTATGTGGCTGGAGGCTACTTATTGGGCAGGGAAGCTTTAAAGTCAAATTGGGTTGAGTTAGAAGCTGCCTGATCTTGAGCAAATTACTTAAGCATCATGCCTCTCAGTATCTACATCTGTGAAATGGGATGGACACTGGGATCTACATTGCTGGGTCTGTAACATAGATGAAGATGATGTAAGTAAATATACTTAAAGTGCTCAGTGCAGTGGCTGGCATATGTTTAATCAGTCTGGGCTAATTATCATTATTAATTTTGGCAAAAGTACTCAGAGTTAAAGTGTTAATTTTCCTCCCAAATATGGTAA
Organism: Aepyceros melampus; assembly: GCA_006408695.1. NCBI lineage: Eukaryota > Metazoa > Chordata > Mammalia > Artiodactyla > Bovidae > Aepyceros > Aepyceros melampus. The sequence goes on along the minus strand of SJXQ01008402.1, from coordinate 138,131 downwards.
TTCCATATCAAATGAAATTGAGTTGAATTTAGAGTGTAGATCTTTTTTGAGGGGCAGGGCTGGGGGATGGCAATTGTTTAGCAGCCTAAATCAGGAAAGCATACTTGAAATACTTCAGTCTTTGATTTCATGAAACCAGTAATTTTTAAAATGTAAAATGGCCTCTCCCCTAGGCCCATGGCAAGGGAAAGCAAGAACAGCTCTAACTAGTTACATGTCGATTGTTACCCCAGGGGTGTTCCTGGTGGTCCAGTGGTTAAGACTCCTCACTTCCAATGTAGGGGGTCCAGGTTTTATCCCTGTTCAGGGAATATTAATAGATCCTACCCACAGCAAGTAAAACCTTGTGCAGCCAAATAAATAAAGAAATACTTTAAAAGATTGTTACCCCCTTGTCAGAAAGATTTAAGGGAGCTGAATGGTATGTTTAGATGTTTGAACAATGCATGGATTTAGACTTTGAGGGGCAGAATTTAGATTTTGGAGCTTTTAAAATAATAACATCTTTGGTGTTAAACTGGAATTCCTTGTCTTGTTTTCTAAAGCAGTTTGCCTTTGGGTGACAACCACATCTGGGGGACTTCTGTACTGTCCCTGATCTCAGGGTTTTATTTTGGTGCTCCAGATGTATTCCAAAGGCGTAGAGCATTTACTTTGCAGCCACCAGGACCAGTTTGTGAATAAGCATAAAGAGAGCAATAAGATTTGATGAGCCAAGTTATCAGGGCTTATCCACATGGGGCCAACACTAAGAGATATTAATGTCTCTTGCTGCCTGGTATTAAGAAAACCCACAGGAAACTGACATTTCCCCCTCCTCCTTAGTCTTATTGATGGCACCAAACCTCTCCACGACGTTTTGCTCAAAGCATATTTTCATCTTTTGCAGGAGGTTTGAGAGGTTTGGGACTGACCAAGGGAAAACATGGGCTTCCTAGGTGATGCAGAGGTAAAGAATCCACCTGCCAATGCAGAAGATGCAAGAGCTGTGGGTTTGATTGCTGGGTTGGGAAAATTCCCTGGAGGAGGAAATGGCAACCCACTCCAGTATTCTTGCATGGGAAATCCCAGGGGCAGAGGAGCCTTCCTGGCTGCAGTGCATGGGGTCACAAAGCGTGGGACGTGACTGAATGATTGACCATGCACGCGCGTACACACACACACAAGGGAAAAGATATGACTGTGAGAGGCAGCAACACACAACAAGCATTGCTGCGCTCTGCTTGGACAGAGATGCATGAGCAGGGATCTCTCACAGCCTGAGACTGTCCAGAGGCTCCAGGAAGGGAAGATCCGCGGGAAGGAGGGTAAGGGAGCCTTTGGGAGACAGGGGCCAGAGGAGTCTCAGCAGCCACAGTGTGTGTGTGGGGTGGTCTCTGGATTAGAGAGCTCCACAGGGTGGTGGCAGCTGGGGGTCTTCTAATGAAAAGGTTCTACCTTATCAATGGCCAACAAGTGATGGATGATGGGGTATGCAAAACAGGTGGGCTCTAAGCAGCTAAAATCTGGTTATTTGAGTTAACTTTTTAATAACTGAATGTCTAAAAATTTGAGTTCAGCACCAGCAGACTTTTGAAGGGATGAATCTCAGTCTGCAGCAGAAATAAAACAAAACAATCTGAAGGCCAATACACAGAAGCCATCTTTGACTATTTATTTTTCATTCATTCTGGGTGTGAAGAGTGTGGCACGGTGGAGCGGGCACAAGAGAAAACTTTGGATTCTGGTGTAGCTATACCACGCTCTAGCTGTACCTTGGACAAGCACTCTGTCAGGCCTCATTGTCCTAATCCACAAAGTGAGGAGTGGGACAGATCACTTAAGTGTCTAGCTCTAAATAATCATGATTCTCAGATTCTTTTTTCAATGTTTTTATTTCTGTATTGGGGTATATAGAGCCAGTTAATGTTGTGATAGTTTCAGGTGCAGAGCAGAGCAGCTCAGCCACACATACACATGTATCCATTCTCCCCTAAAACTTCCTGCCCATCCAGGCTGCCACATAACATGGAGCAGAGTTCCCTGTGCCCTACAGTAGCTTCTTGTTGGATACCCATTTTAAATATAGCAAACTCCCATCCCAAACTCCCCAACTATCCCCTCCCACCACCCCTGCCATTCTTCCCCCCTGGCAACCCTAAGTTCCATTCTCTAAGTCTGTTTGTCTGGTTTTGTTTTGTAAATAAGTTCATTTGCATCATTTCTTTTTAGATTCTTGAAGCATCCTTAAGATGGTAGACAGGATATATTTTATTACCTCCACTTGTTGGATGTGCTTAGACACCTCATTGTGTCCAGCTCTTTGTGACCCCATGAACTGTAGCACACCAAGCTCCTCTGTCCATGGAATTTTCCGGCAAGAATACTGGAGTGGGTTGCCATTTCTTACTCCAAGAGATCTTCCTGATGCATGGAATGAAACTGTCTCCTGCATGGCAGGTGGATTCTTTACCTCTGAGCTACCAGGAAATCCCAGTGTCATTATTTATATTGTCTTAGATTTTTTTACATGTTTACATTTATTTCAGAGTAAAAGAACTACAGCACCACTATTATATATATATAGTATATATAGTTATTACATAATAACTATTATTATATGATTGCTTTTTGTTATCACCATACACTTGTACATACTTTAAGGTTCAGTGAGCGTATTCCTACCAGTTATGCCTCCTATTCTTTTAGTGGCAGTGTGCAGTGGTGTGCTAGTTTTACTTAACAACCAGCTCTCCAGAAGAGGAGATGTGATTTTCCTGGTGAAATACTCTCACCAGGGCCAGTTTTGAGCTCCCAACACAATGTTGTGGCAGAATGGGGAAGACGTGAGCCTGTCTGGCCCTTTCCTCCCATGCTACCTGCTCTGGCAATGCTGAGTGAGGTTGAACTGGTGTTCTAACTCTTGCTTTATCCACCCATCGATGCAAAACTTCTTTCCAAACATTGATCATACTTGTAGAAACATGCTCAGTGCTTGTTCCCACTGGATCATAACTCTCTGGGAGTAGAAACTATATTCTCTTGCTCCCCACTGTTCCCAGGGCTTACTCTCATTCACTGGCTGATTTCTATAAAACTGCATAGTGGATAAAGATGTGGCATGTATATGTGATGGAATATTACTCAGCCATTAAAAGAAACAAAACTGGATTATTTATAGCGATGTGGATGAACCTAGAGTCTGTCATACAGAGTTAAGTCAGAAAGACAAAAACAAATATTGCATATTAATGCATATATATGGAATCTAGAAAAATGGTACTGATGAACCTATTTGCAGGGCAGGAATAGAGATGCAGACGTAGAGGACAGACTTGTGGACATGGTGATTGGGGGAGGAGAGAGTGCGACAAATTGAGAGAGTAGCATTGACAAGTCACACTACCATGGGTAAAATAGCTAGTGAGAAGCTACTGTATAGCGCAGGGAGTTCAGCTCTGTGCTCTGTGATGACATGGAGGGGTGGGATGCGGGGCAGGGTAGGAGGGAGGCGCACGAGGAAGGTGATAAATAAATAAATAAATATATATGTATAGCTAATTCATGGTGGTGTACAGCAGAAACCAACACAACATTGTAAAGAAATTATACTCCAATTAAAAAATAAAAAAAATTGCATAGTGAATGAGATGTTATTCTGGAAGGCCCCTGTCCAGTAATGCTGTGCTTAGGTATCAGAATTTCCAGAATTTCCCCTTCATCATGAGGCTTAAGGCTTCCCTGATAGCTCAGTTAGTAAAGAATCTGCGTGCAATGCAAGAGACCTGGTTTGATTCCTGGGTCGGGAAGATCCCCTGGAGAAGGGATAGGCTACCCATTCCAGTATTCTTGGGCTTCCCTTGTGGCTAAGCTAGTAAAGAATCTGCCTGTGATGTAGGAGACCTGAGTTTGAACTCTGGGTTGGGAAGATCCCCTGGAGAAGGGAATGGCTACCCACTCTAGTATGCCTGGAGAATTCCATGAACAGTCCATGGGGTTGCAGAGAGTTGGACATGACTGAGCGACTTTCACTTTCACATGAGGCTTATTTTATCATCCTACATTAATTTCTCATGTGTGTGCTCTGAACTCTCCCTTCTTTTTTAAAAAATATAATTTATTTATTTTAATTGGAGGATAATTACTTTACAATATTGTGCTGGTTTTTGCCATACATCGACATGAATCAGCCACGGGTGCACATTTGCTCCCCCCAATTATGAGCCCCTTCCTCCCTCCCTCCCCACTCCATCCCTCTGGGTTGTTCCAGAGGACTGGCTTTGAGTCCCCTGGTTCATGCATCAAATTTGCACTGGTCATCTATTTTACATATATGCAGAATACATCATGAGAAACGCTGGGCTGGAAGAAGCACAAGCTGGAATCAAGATTGCAGGGAGAAATATCAGTAACCTCAGATATGCAGATGACACCATCCTTATGGCAGAAAGTGAAGAGGAACTAAAAAGCCTCTTGATGAAAGTGAAAGAGGAGAGTAAAAAAAGTTGGCTTAAAACTCAACATTCAGAGAACTAAGATCATGGCATCTGGTCCTATCACTTCATGGGAAATAGATGGGGAAACAGTGGAAACAGTGTCAAACTTTATTTTTCTGGGCTCCAAAATCACTGCAGATGGTGATTGCAGCCATGAAATTAAAAGACACTTACTCCTTGGAAGGAAAGTTATGATCAACCTAGATAGCATATTGAAAAACAGAGACATTACTTTGCCAACAAAGGTCCATCTAGTCAAGGCTATGGTTTTTCCAGTAGTCATGTATGGATGTGAGAGTTGGACTGTGAAGAAAGCTGAGGGCTGCAGAATTGATGCTTTTGAACTGTGGTGTTGGAGAAGACTCTTGAGAGTCCCTTGGACTGCAAGGAGATCCAACCAATCCATTCTAAAGGAGATCAGTCCTGGGTGTTCTTTGAAAGGAATGATGCTAAAGCTGAAACTCCAGTACTTTGGCCACCTCATGCAGCAGATGACACCATCCTTATGGCAGAAAGTGAAGAGGAACTAAAAAGCCTCTTGATGAAAGTGAAAGAGGAGAGTAAAAAAAGTTGGCTTAAAACTCAACATTCAGAGAACTAAGATCATGGCATCTGGTCCTATCACTTCATGGGAAATAGATGGGGAAACAGTGGAAACAGTGTCAAACTTTATTTTTCTGGGCTCCAAAATCACTGCAGATGGTGATTGCAGCCATGAAATTAAAAGACACTTACTCCTTGGAAGGAAAGTTATGATCAACCTAGATAGCATATTGAAAAACAGAGACATTACTTTGCCAACAAAGGTCCATCTAGTCAAGGCTATGGTTTTTCCAGTAGTCATGTATGGATGTGAGAGTTGGACTGTGAAGAAAGCTGAGGGCTGCAGAATTGATGCTTTTGAACTGTGGTGTTGGAGAAGACTCTTGAGAGTCCCTTGGACTGCAAGGAGATCCAACCAATCCATTCTAAAGGAGATCAGTCCTGGGTGTTCTTTGAAAGGAATGATGCTAAAGCTGAAACTCCAGTACTTTGGCCACCTCATGCGAAGAGTTGACTCATTGGAAAAGACCCTGATGCTGGGAGGGATTGGGGGCAGGAGAAGAAGGGGACGACAGAGAATGAGATGGCTGGATGGCATCACCGACTTGATGGACATGAGTCTGAGTGAACTCCAGGAGTTGGTAATGGACAGGGAGGGCTGGCATGCTGCAATGCATGAGGTCGCAAAGAGTTGGACACAACTAAGCGACTGACCTGAACTGAATTGAAGATACATGTTTCAATGCTATTCTCTCAAATCATCCCACCCTTGCCTTCTCCCACATAGTCCAAAAGTCTGTTCTTTACATCTATGTTTCTTTTGCTACCTTGCATATAAGATTGTCATTACTGTCCTTCTAAATTGCATATATATGCATTAATATATGGTATTGGTGTTTCTCTTTCTGACTTACTTCACTCCATATAATAGGTTCCAGTTTCATCCACCTCATTAGAACTGACTCAAATGTGTTCTTATTTATAACTGAGTAATATTCCATTGTGCATATGTACCACAACTTCCTTATCCATTCACCTGCTGATGGACATCTAGGTTGCTTCCATGTCCTGGCTATTATAAACAGTGCTGCAATGAACATTGGGGTGCATGTGTCTCTTTCAATTCTGGTTTTGTTGGTGTATATGCCCCACAGTGGGATTGATGGGTCCTATGGCAGCTCTATTTCCAATTTTTCAAGGAATCTTCATACTGTTCTCCATAGTAGTTGTACCATATTTGCCTTCCCACCAACAGTGTAAGAGGGTTCCCTTTTCTCCATACCCTCTCCAGAATTTATTGTTTGTAGATTTTTTGATGGCAGTCATTCTGACCAGTGTGAAGTGATACCTCATTGTGGTTTTGATTTGCATTGTTCTTATAATGAGTGATGTTGATCATCTTTTCATGTGTTTATTAGCCATCTGTATATCTTCTTTGGAGAAATATCTGTTTAATTCTTTGGCCCACTTTTTGATTGGGTTGTTTGTTTTTCTGGTACTGAGCTGCATGAGCTGCTTGTATATTTTAGAGATTAATTCTTTGTCAGTTGTTTTGTTTGCTATTATATTCTCCTATTCTGAAAGCTGCCTTTTCATATTGCTTATAGTTTCCTTCATTGTGCAAAAGCTTTTAAGTTTAATAAGGTCCCATTTGTTTATTTTTGTTTTTATTTCCATTACTCTGGGAAGTGGGTCATAGAGGATCTTGCTGTGATTTATGTCAGTGTTCTGCCTGTTTTCTTCTAAGAGTTTTAAGTTTCTGGTCTTACCTTTAGATCTTTAATCCATTTTGAGTTTATTTTTGTGTATGGTGTTAGAAAGTATTCTAGTTTCATTCTTTTACAAGTGGTTGACCAGTTTTCCCAGCACCACTTGTTAAAGAGATTGTCTTTTTTCCATTGTATATTTTTGCCTCCTTTGTCAAAGATAAGGTGTCCATAGGTGCATGGATTTATCTCTGGGCTTTCTACTTGTTCCATTGATCCATATTTATTTCTTTGTGCCAGTATCATACTGTCTTGATGACTGCAGCTTTGTAGTATAGTCTGAGGTCAGGAAAGTTATTTCCTCCAGTTCCATTCTTCTTTCTCAAGATTGCTTTGGCTATTCAAGGTTTTTTTGTGTTTCCATACAAATTGTGAAATTATTTGCTCTAGTTCTGTGAAAAATACCATTGGTAGCTTGATAGGGATTGCATTGACTCTATAGATTGCTTTGGGTAGTATACTCATTTTCACTATACTGATTCTTCCAATCTAGGAACATGGTATATTTCTCCATCTATTTGTATCATTTTTTTTTTATTTCTTTCATCTGTGTTTTATAGTTTTCTCTATATAGGTTTTTTGTTTCTTTAGGTAAATTTATTCCTAAGTATTTTATTCTTTTCCTTGCAAGGGTGAATGGGATTGTTTCCTTAATTTCTCTTTCTGTTTTTTCATTGTTACTGTATAGGAATGCAAGGGATTTCTGTGTATTAATTTTATATCCTGCAACTTTACTATATTCATCGATTAACTCTCCTTTCTAACAAAGATCTCTGTCAGGATAAGGACTATAAAGATTCTTTTTTTTTTTTTTTTAGTAACAAAAGGGTACTTTAAAAAAAATGTTTTGTTTTGTATTTGAGTATAGCCTATTAACAATGTTGTGACAGTTTCAGATGAACAGGAAGGGATGCAGCCATACATATACAGGTATCCATTTTCCTCCAAACTCCTTTCCCATCCAGTAACTATTTTTAATAAAGCCTATCAGTTGAATACCTGAATCAACCTGGACACTGAGAAATACCACCTCTGTTTTCTTCACCATTGTTGGGACTGTACAGCGAGTTTGACATCCTCTTATGGTCACCCTCTAGAGACTGTTTCCTTCTGAAAGGAGGGAGGTTTACCTAAAAATAAATGAGTTTTAAAATGCTTTATCCTAAAACTTGTCTAAATTGTAAAATAAATCACTTAGGAGATTCAGTGAATTTTTTGGCTCCGAGAGCTTCTATATTTGTCTCTCCTGGAATGCTGTGTCCTCGGACTCTTAAGCCTTGTTCATTTGTTTCTGACTCCAATGTTTCGGAGGACTTCGTGGCCCTGTTTTCCAGACCTGAGTTTAATTGGAGAGTTAATGATTTGAGCAAGAACGTGGAAGCCAAGTTGAATTTGGGGGTGAAGCCTGCCGTCTCTTCCACTTCAGCAGACAAGAAAGTCTTTGTGATGCTTTGTTGATGATATTTTTACATAAGCGGATGTTCCCTATAGCAGAGGAGAGGGCGCAGGAGCCTGTAACCAGATCGTGTGAAGCTAAGATGAGGACAAAAGCTCCTTTATCTCCTTGCAATCACTTAGCCTAGGAACACCCGAGGCCTGAGCTCTGAGGTCCTCGCTGCAGTCCTAGCAGGCATTTGAGCTAAACAGGAAGGGGTGAGGCTTCACCCACTCGGCCTCAGTTGTGATTTCCCATTAGCATGTGCTTCTCAGATGGAATTCATAAGCACCTTGAATACTTTATCCTGCCTGCTTCTCATTCCAGAAATTCTTTAGTTAGGTATTTTCAAAAGTTTCTTTCTTTTTAAAGTCACATGACCCAGGCTACTAGACAGTGCTCACTAGTTCATGGTTTCCATGGCAACCAACTGAAGGAGCTATTCAAGTCCATCCACAATAACTTTAATGAAAATGATGTAGCATCACTAAAAATAGGTGCCCTTCTCTGCACCAGAGTTAGGTTCTCTCTGCTCCTGATGACCATCTCTAAAAGAATGCTTTCTTCTACATCACAAGTGTGGTGGATTTCATTGTCCTTGTTTCCAGTATCTCATTAAATTATTGTCTTAGTAGGAGGGAACTGCTTATACCAACCACTTTGTGGACTGTGAAAAGGGTGGGCCCAGACCCACTTCAAGGCAGAAGCTGCTACCTGAAGATTTCAGCCAATTGATATATTTCTGGAATTTGAGGTCAGTGTTACTGAGCCTTCTGATTTCATTTTTAAGGAAGAATCAGAAATTAGGAAAAAATTTCTTCCTAATTTTAAAATTCTGGCCATGAATTCATATTAAATATACACGTATGTATGCATGTCTGTACACCCAGACTGAGTGGAACAAACCATACATGTGTACGGCCAAGATGCAGCTTGACCATACATATGGCCAAACTATCTGGCCACTGGTTTGAGTCCTATGTGTAGGACATTCTTAGAACCACATGTCAGTCTAGAATAAGCTAGGTACTGACTTTTGGTTTTTAAATTTTCTCACAGAAAACAGACCTCAGATTTGCAGATATGATGGCAGGGATATATTGAGAACCACTGGAGAATCCAGGAGATGAAATGTATGAGGAGGATCTGTTGGATCAATATTGGGAGGAATTTATTGAGAATCAGAGGTGCTGAAAATAATATGGAGATATACCAACCAAAAGCAATGCTAGAACCTTGATAAGATCTGAGGTTTACAGGGGAAAAGAGCTAAGAAAAAAATTATTTTCAGCACAATTGCATAAATTTAAATAGAGACTGCATATTAGATGGTAATCTTCCAGTCCCATCACTTCATGGCAAATAGATGGGGAAACAATGGAAACAGTGAAAAACTTTTTTTTTGGCTCCAAAATCACTGCAGATGATGACTGCAGCCATGAAATTAAAAGATGCTTGCTCCTTGGAAGGAAAGCTATGACCAACCTAGGCAGCATACTAAAAAACAGAGACATTACTTTGCTGACAAAAGTCCGTCTAGTCAAATCTATGGTTTTTCCAGTAGTCATGTATAGATATGAGAGTTGGACTATAAAGAAAACTGAGCACTGAAGAATTGAGCTTTTGAATTGTGGTGTTGGAGAAGACTTTTGAGAGTCCCTGGGACAGCAAGGAGATCAAGCCAGTCAATCCTAAAGGAAATCAGTCCTGAATATTCATTGGAAGGACTGATACTGAAGCTGAAACTTCAATACTTTGGCCACCTAATGCGAAGAATTGACTCATTTGATAAGATCCTGATGTTGGGAAAGATTGAAGGCAGGAGAAGAGAATGACAGAGGATGAAATGGTTGGATGGCATCACTGACTCAATGGACATGAGTAAGAGCAAGCTCTGGGAGTTGGTGTTGACAGGGAGGCCTGGCATGGGGTCACAAAGAGTTGGACAAGACTGAGCGACTGAACTGAACTGAATGTTAACTTCTTAGATGTGTGCGTTAGTTGCTCAGCTTGGTCAGTCTCTTTGGGATCCCATGGATTGTAACCTGCCAGGATCATAGGTCCATGGAATTTTCCAGGTAAGAATACAGGAATGGGTTGCATTCCCTTCTCCAGAGGAGCTTCCTGACCCAGTGGTTGAACCCTCATCTCCCACATTGCAGGCAGATTCTTTACTGTCTAAACCACCAGGGAAGCTCAATTTCTTAGATATGTGTGATAAATAGAGCTGTGGTTACATAAGAGAGCATCTTTATTCATTGTACTAGTTCAGCTTTTCTGTAGATTTAATTTTTTTTTAAGGAAGAGAAAAATAAGTTTTCAAATGAGTTAAGTTGTGAGCTTACTGACTTGAGAAACACTTGAGTTAATTCATTCAATGGTTTTGGTTTGGAGTGTTGATGCAGTGGCTGGCTACCTGGGCCCTGATAGATGACTTTCAAAGCCCTTATTAAGGATCTGCTAAGAGCAGGACCCAAAGATGCAAATATAGAATGCTTTTAATTTTCAGTTCCTCAAGTCATCCATTTTTCTCTCCCTTCTTAAATGAGACAATTTAAATAAGTCAACTAGTAGAGTTCTAGATACACCATAGGCAAATGTCAAATGTTATTTTTCTTTTCATTAAAAAACAATAAAGCTTCCTATGGTCATATGTTGGACCAAGTACTGTACCTCAAAGTATCAACATTTCACACATACACACACAAAATGCTAGGAGCACATTTCAGGGTGGAGAAAATATTTTCAATTCCTATCCAATTAACACCTATCCAAGTGAGTCTTCATAGTTAAATCCGGGAAATAATTTTACAGTGACACTTGAAGAAATGATCTGAGATTTTCAGAGGTCCCCTCGTCCTCAGACCCTGCTTAGGTAAAAGTTAAAAATAGCCATTTTCTTTTTTTCTGGCTGCCTCTGGGTCTGATTCAGTATACTCTCTTCCTGGAATTATCCTTCCCAGAGAATATTTGTTTTCGCTTCTTTTACCCTTTCAGATTTTATCTGTTGTTTTTAGGTTCACGTTCTCTCCATTTTATGAAGTCTTAGATTTCCAACCCCACTTTTTCCTGTTGTCTTTAGTGCCTTCAACTGATGGGCACACTTAAGTTTCATCAGTTTATTTCATTCCTTCTGTCTTATCAGCAACATTGACTTTAAAATGGGTTTAGTCTTTAAAATGATCTTTGAAATCTAGTCTGTTCTTTCACACTGACCATCACCCTTGCCACATGGTCCTTTTATTAGGATTTAGCCCATTTTTAAGGTGCTCTTGGCCACGACATCAAAATTGATGTTACAATAAAAATGTCATAAGCTTTTGGATAACATGCTTTGTTGATGCCTAAATAATTTCTACTGGCTATTTCAATGAGTCCAAGATACTCAGACACACAAAATTAGCAATCAAAATTTGCCCGGAGATTTTAGTGACTGGCTCGAAACTGAATATGTTAACTATCTTAGAAAAACATTGCTTTTAATCCGGCCTTTGATATCTCCACCCATCACACCTCCCAATGAAAACAGAAGTTAATAGTTTGCACACTTGTTGTGTATTAGAGAATGAGAACACTGTCTCATTTGTTGTTTGTTGTTGTTTAGTTGTTAAATCAATGTCCAATTCTTTTTCGAACCCATAGAGCCCTCTTGGTTCCTCTGTCCTGGGATTTCCCAGGCCAGAGTACTAGAGCTGGTTGCCCTTTCCTTCTCCAGGGGACCTTCCTGACCCAGGGATGAAATTGCATCTCTTGCATCTCCAGCACTGGGAGGAGGATTCTTTACCACTGAGCCACCAGGGAAGCCCTACTGTCTCATTTAGTTGTATAAAAAATCTACGAGGCGAACACAATTATTGTCCTCTTTTTACAGAATACTTTTACAGTGATTCAGCCCTCTGCCAGTGTCCCACACTCATACGTGACACAGCTGGGATGAGGCCCTTCCTAAGAGCCTCTGCCCTCAGGCACTGTGCTCTATGGTCAAGGGGGCCTTGAAATCATAAAGGAGCAAAGGAAGGAGAAATTGGATTGCTGACTAGCAGTCAGGCTGGCCAGTGTGACTCCTAAGGGTGCAGGATTTGTCTCCTTACTTGAATTTTTTATTCAGTTATCCTGTAACTCTGTTTAGCTAGAATGGAATGCAGTTCATTCTTTTCCTCTAAGGTTGAGTAGCTTGAGGTCAATTGATTTTTTTTAAGGCATGATAGTAGCATTGTGTTCATGATTTTTAAAAAGTACCTGTCTTCTCTCTAAGGGAATCGAGTTGAAATGATGTGACGTCTGGGGCTGGCTTCAGAATCATTCATTTGGTGGAGGAGAGGGGAGTGTGTGGTACTGTGAAGGAAATAGTATTAGGCCTATAGTATTGTTATAATTCTGGAAAATTCTGAAAGAGATGGGAATACCAGACCACCTGACCTGCCTCTTGAGAAATCTGTATGCAGGTCAGGAAGCAACAGTTAGAACTGGACATGGAACAACAGACTGGTTCCAAATAGGAAAAGGAGTACGTCATGGCTATATATTGTCACCCTGCTTATTTAACTTCTATGCAGAGTACATCATGAGAAGCGCTGGACTGGAAGAAGCCCAAGTTGGAATCAAGATTGCCGGAAGAAATATCAATAACCTCAGATATGCAGATGACACCACCCTTATGGCAGAAAGTGAAGAGCTAAAAGCCTTTGATGAAAGTGAAAGAGGAGAGTGAAAAAGTTGGCTTAAAGCTCAACATTCAGAAAACGAAGATCATGGCATCTGGCCCCATCACTTCATGGGAAATAGATGGGGAAACAGTAGAAACAGTGTCAGACTTTGTTTTTTTGGGCTCCAAAATCACTGCAGATGGTGACTGCAGCCATGAAATTAAAAGGCGCTTACTCCTTGGAAGAAAAGTTATGACCAACCTAGATAGTATATTCAAAAGCAGAGACATTACTTTGCCGACTAAGGTCTGTCTAGTCAAGGCTATGGTTTTTCCTGTGGTCATGTATGGATGTGAGAGTTGGACTGTGAAGAAGGCTGAGCGCAGAAGAATTGATGCTTTTGAACTGTGGTGTTGGAGAAGACTCTTGAGAGTCCCTTGGACTGCAAGGAGATCCAACCAGTCCATTCTGAAGGAGATCAACCCTGGGATTTCTTTGGAAGGAATGATGCTAAAACTGAAGCTCCAGTACTTTGGGCACCTTATGCGAAGAGTTGACTCATTGAAACAGTGTCAGACTTTTTTTTTTGGGCTCCAAAATCACTGCAGATGGTGACTGCAGCCAGGAAATTAAAAGACGCTTACTCCTTTGAAGAAAAGTTATGACCAACCTAGATAGTATATTCAAAAGTAGAGACATTACTTTGCCGACTAAAGTCCATCTAGTCAAGGCTATGGTTTTTCCAGTGGTCATGTATGGATGTGAGAATTGGACTGTGAAGAAGGCTGAGCGCCAAAGAATTGATGTTTTTGAACTGTGGTGTTGGAGAAGACTGTTGAGAGTCCCTTGGACTGCAAGGAGATCCAACCAGTCCATTCTGAAGGAGATCAGCCCTGGGATTTCTTTGGAAGGAATGATGCTAAAACTGAAACTCCAGGCCTTTGGCCACCTCATGTGAAGAGTTGACTCATTTGAAAAGACCCTGATGCTGGGAAAGATTGGGGGCAGGAGGAGAAGGGGACGACCGAGGATGAGATGGCTGGATGGCATCACGGACTCAATGGATGTGAGTCTGAGTGAACTCTGGGAGTTGGTGATGGACAGGGAGGCCTGGCGTGCTGCGATTCATGGGGTCGCAAAGAGTTGGACACGACTGAGCGACTGAACTGACTGAACTGATTGTTATAACTGGGTGACGGGTAGATGGAGTTCGTGAAAGTACTCTATTTTTGTGTACATCTGAAACACCATAACAAAATGTTTAAAATATTTCTTGGGTACTTCAGTTGCCTCCTGTAAGGAGGTCATTACTCTCCAAGTTTCCTGGTTAATTATGCAGTAGTTCCTCTAAATCCTGGAGGACTGGTTTCAGGGGCCCCGATGGGTACCAAAACCCTGGATGCTCAAGTTCCTTATAAAAATGGCATAGTATTTGCATGTAACATATACACATCTGCCTGTATACATTATATCATCTCTGAATTCTATATACCTAATGCAAAGTAAATGTTATGCAAATAGTTGCCAGTGCTCAGCAAATTCAAGTTTTGCTTTTTGGAACTTTCCGGAATTAAAAAAAATATTTTTATCTGAGATTTGTTGAATCAGCAGAGAGAGAGCCTGTGGATACAGAGGGCTGACTGTATTTTGTTTTCTTCCTTTTTTAAAAAAATTATTTTTATTTATTTTTTAATCTTTGTCTGTGCTGGGTCTTCATGGCTGTGTGTGGGTTTTCTTTAGCTGTGATGAATGGGGACTGCTCTCGTTGCAGAGTGTGGGCTTCTCATTGTGGTGGCTTCTCTTGTTGCAGAGCACAGGTTTTAGAGTGTGTGGGCTCAGTAGTTGTAGCTTAGTTGCTCTGTGGCATGTGGATCCCAGGCCAGGGATCGAAGCTGTGTACCCTGCATTGACAGGTGGATTCTTAACCACTGGACCACCAGGAAAGTCCTTGCTTTCTTTACCAGAAATTCGCATAAAGATTGCCATCATTTAAGAGCAGCATTCATTCAGGCATTTTCCTTATGGATTTTCTTTTCACTTTTCTGTGATCAGACTTTAAAAATCTTGGTTATTATGATGCATATTTTCCTAATCCTCCTCCCATCTACCTTTTTATTAAAACAGAATTTGACTGACTGCTAACACAAGCTTCCCCCTCTTGGTGTCTTCGATTCTCTAACACATTGTTTTCTTTACAAATAGATTTTGTGCAGTTAATTATGACATGACTTGGTACTTTTCTTTTTCTACAAGGACCCTTTTTCAGAAGGATTGTGGTGTTCCAAGGTTTAGGAGAATGTTGATTCCTTTTCATTATTATGAAACTCCAGTGAATATGACATGTCTTGCCTCTGAGACAGACTTATATTAAGTAAGTCTTATTTAAATAGAGCTCAGGTTTAAATGATGGTCTTACCTATTTGTGCATTCTTTCACTAATTTGTCAATAAAAAATTTTAAATGCCTACACATATTGATACTATACAGAACAGCTTGCTGTCTTGAACACTAGTATTTTAGAGGAATTTTTATAAAATATTACTTAAAAAAATTGTAATTATAATGAAACTAGATTTGAAGCCATAGCCAACACTGGTGGAATTCTATTCTTACATTTACATTCTTTAAATTCTATTCTTTACATATATAAAGTTTACATATCCTTTTCAGTAACACACACCCAAATGCATGATTAGGAGGACAGGATTTATTCATTCATTCACTCAACCAATATTTATGGAGGGCCTAGGGTATGCCTGATATTCTTTCAAGATCTAGGGATACTTTGCTGAACAGATGAAATTTCTTGCCCTCTGGGAGTTTATACTCTAGTGGAGAGTGTGAATAATAAATAAACAAGCTCATACTTGGTGTATCAGACAGTAATAAGTGAGCAGAAACAAAGTAGGGAAGGGTAAAGAAAGGCTTCAGTGTTGAAAGGCCTCCGTGATGGCTTTGAGAGAAGAGCTAAGAGAGTAAGGGACTTGCCTGGGAGCTACCTGGACCAGAGGGCTACAGTCCAAGGTAACACTCTGGCCTACGTAAAAATCTCAGAAACATCGTTTCTGGGTGACCTTAGCCAGTTACTCAACTTCTCTGAGCCTCTCCTTTAGAAAAATGGCAGTTAGGCTGTGCATCGTCAGGGTTATACGAAGCTTAAATCTAACAGTGGATAAACACTTGTGCAGAGTGTCTGCTTTACAGAGCTGGGAAGAGCTGCACAATGTTCGGTCTTTTCTCCGGATAGGAACTGCTTAAATGGCATTTATAGCCAAGCGCTCCCCAGTAATGAGGCCGCAGCCTCCACGGAGCGGGGGCCATGGCTGGTGTGAGGAGGGAGCACCGGGAGGGATGGGTGGGGGGCAGAACCTGACTCCCACCTCACTCACTCTTGGAAGTGTGAGTCCAGTAGCTGTAATCCACCACGCTGGATTCTTTCCCGTTCTGTGTCGCTTGGCTATTTAAATCTAGGGATTGTTTCCGGCATTTAAGCATTTAAAATTATACATGATTTCTGAGGAGATCCCAAAGACACTAAAGGTTTCACCCACCCGAGCTGAGTCCTGAATATTAATGAGCATCTTTCTTCAGTTAGCTGTGATAATTGCAGAGTCCAGCCAGCGTTGTTAAAGATTAGAGTTGGGACCCTAGAACCAGAATATTCCATTCCATTAACTTCATGAGGAGATCTCTTGACTGGCTACAGTAAAATCTCACATTTGTGGAAGAACACTGTTTTGTTTTTTTTTTTTTACATGAACTTTAATTTTAACAGTCCCAGTCTCTCTTTAAGCGTTGTTAAAGGATTAGAGTTGGGACCCTAGAACCAGAATATTCCATTCCATTAACTTCATGAGGAGATCTCTTGACTGGCTACAGTAAAATCTCACATTTGTGGAAGAACACTGTTTTGTTTTTTTTTTTTTACATGAACTTTAATTTTAACAGTCCCAGTCTCTCTTTAAAAAAAAAAAAAAAAAAACACCAAAAACATTTAAATTAATTAGTTGATTTATTTTTGGTTTCTCCGGGCCTTCATTGCTGCGCTTGGGCTTTCTCTAGTTGCCCTGCGCTGGGGCCACTCTGCAGCCGTGTTTCCCGAGCTTCTCATCGCGGTGGCTCCTTCTCTTGTTGCAGCTCCCGACTCCATAGAGCCGAGGCTCCGCGAGTGTGGCTCACTGGCTTAGTTGCTCTGCAGCATGTGGGATCTTCCTGGATCAGCGATCGAAGCGGTGGCCCCTGCATTGGCAGGTGGATTCTTATCCAGGGAAGTCCCCGAGTCTTTTTCCGGTTGACTTAATTCCTGGATAAGGGGTCCACGGGGGTGCGGGGGGGGGTGTGCTCCCGCAAACCCCAGTGGCATCCCTCCTGAGGGAAAATCGTGTATTCTGTCATTCTGTCCCTTTTGCAGCATCTTTCTAGAGATATAGGGGCACCCTGCACCCCCAGTGTGGAAGAGTGTCCCCCTCACCTTGCCCTTCTGAGTGGTTTCCCCAGTTGGCAGTATTCTGATGTAGCTTAAAAAGACATCCTGCACCCAGTCCCTGAGTAAAGGATGGGTTTACCATGAGTCTTTTCTCCCCAGGTATGTCTTGGTTGATTCTATACTTAGGACTTTGTTGGTAGGAGTTTCAGCGGGCTCGCTCCTGGGAACCTGAGGACATGGGAGAGGAGGGGGCACTAGATTTCCCACCCCATGTGAGAATACACATTAAATATATAAATTGTTAAAAAAAAAAAAAAAAAACCCTAACCTGAAGATGTTCCTGAGCAGTTTTCTCTTGCAGTTTCTCCTGGAGGGTCAGTGTCCTGAAGCCACAGCCAGCATGAACAGGGCTGGGCACCCAGAGGAAACTATGACTTATTCCACCTGAGCCTGTGATCAAATTTCCTGTGAAGTCACATGACGATTTCATATAGGTTACTGTTGAGAAGAGATCTTCAGAGACTCAATGGGCCTCCAGTACTGTAGAAAGGGAGAACATTAAAGATTAAAAATTCTACATTTCTAAATACATTTATGAAGGGTATTATGTTAAGTGAAATAAGTCAGACAGAAAAACAAATACTATATGATATCACTTATATGCAGAATCTAAAAAATAGGACAAACTAGTGAATATAACAACAGAGAAGCAGACTCACAGATACACAGAAAAAACTAGTGGTTACCTGTGGGGAGAGGGAAGGGAGGAGAGGCATTACAGGAGTAGGGGAAAAAGGGGTTATTATGGTATTATACAAAGTCATGTGTGTGAAATTTTTGAAAATTGTAAAGCACTATAGAATTTAAAGAATTTTTCATTTAATTAAAAATAAATATTTTAAAATATATATTAAAAAATCATGGTTCCTTCTTTTTTGATTATAAAAGTATTGTATATTCATTAGGCAGATCCAGGTTTTGTGAGCCACAGAACTTATACAATTTGGGGCTACTTCTTTAAGGAAAAGAATGATAAATCAGGAATATAAAAATAACTATGATTTGATTATTGATTTTGAAGGGCCCCATGCGAGTATGGGGCCTGAAGCTTATGCTTCAGTAGCTTTACATCCAAACTGACCCTGAGAGTTGATACAGAAAATTAAGCCAAATCACATTTAACCTCTCTTCTTTCACTTAACATAATGTTTTGGAGGTTCATCCATGTTACAGGGTGTTTTTCTCCTGAAATGCAGGAGACCTGGGTTTGATTCCTGGGTCGGAAGATCCCCTGGAGAAGGGAATGGCTACCCACTCCAGCACTCCTGCCTGGAGAATCCCATGGACAGAGGAGCCTGGCGGGCTACAGTCCATGGGGTCGCAAGAGTTGGACATGACTGAACGACTAAGCACACACAAACATCCCAGAGGGTATGTTAACTCTTCCTTGTTTCTGTTTTAAATAACAGTTTTATTAAGATAAAACTCACATACCATTCAGTTCACCTATTTAAAGTGTACAGAGTTAGTGGTTTTCAGTATATTCAGTCATGCAGCCATCAGCATGATCCATTTCAAACATTTTTATCCTCTCAAAAAGAAGCCCTGTACTCATTAGCCATCGCTTGTCATTTCCTCCAACTCACCTAGCCCTAGGCAAAAATTAATCTACTTTCTGTCTCTATAGATTTGCCCATTCTGGAAATTTGCTATAAATGGAATCATGCAAAATATGGTCTTTTGTGACTGGCTTCTTTCACTTAGCATAATGTTTTAGAAGTTCATCCATGTCACAGAGTGTGTCGGTACTTCATTTTTATTGTTTAATAATATTCTGTTGTATGGATATACTGCACTTAAAAAATCTGCTCATTAGTTGATGTGTTAATTCTTTAAACCCCTTGGAGACACGACTGATAGAATCCTTAAAGAAGGGGAAAATCTAGCCTCCTTAGTGTCATCCTTTGTTTTCTTTCTCCTATTCCCTCACTTCTCGCCCTCTCTGACACTTCTGGTGTAACAGAAATTAAGAGGCATTGCTGCTGAATGGGAAGTCATTATTATCATTGTGACAAATGTTACTGAGAGTTCAGAGGTCATGGACTTAAGACAGGCCCTGCCTGCGGGTGGGATTTGGCAAGGACATGGACCAGACCCAGGCATCACTGATGACCACAGTCCTTTCCTGGGAGTGATGGATGACAAGTTTGGGGAAAATGGTTGTTGTTGTTGTTCAGCCGCTCAGTCTTGTCTTTGTGACCTCATGGACTGCAGCACACCAGGCTTCCCTGTCCATCACCATGTGCCGGAGCTTGCTCAAACTCATGTCCATTGAGTTAGTGATGCCATCCCACCATCTCATCCTCTTTCATCCCCCTCTTCTCCTGCCTTCAATCTTTCCCAGCATCAG
This sequence comes from Aepyceros melampus, assembly GCA_006408695.1. Classification (NCBI taxonomy): domain Eukaryota; kingdom Metazoa; phylum Chordata; class Mammalia; order Artiodactyla; family Bovidae; genus Aepyceros; species Aepyceros melampus. The sequence goes on along the minus strand of SJXQ01008402.1, from coordinate 118,430 downwards.
GGTCTTTTCTAATCAATCAGCTCTTTGCATTAGGTGGCCAAAGTATTTGAGCTTCAGCTTCAGCATCAGGCCTTCCAATGAATATTCAGGACTGATTTGCTTTAGAATTAAACTGCAGCACACCAGGCTTCCCTGTCCATCACCATGTGCCGGAGCTTGCTCAAACTCATGTCCATTGAGTTAGTGATGCCATCCCACCATCTCATCCTCTTTCATCCCCCTCTTCTCCTGCCTTCAATCTTTCCCAGCATCAGGGTCTTTTCTAATCAATCAGCTCTTTGCATTAGGTGGCCAAAGTATTTGAGCTTCAGCTTCAGCATCAGGCCTTCCAATGAATATTCAGGACTGATTTGCTTTAGAATTAACTGGTTTGATCTCCTTGCTGTCCAAGGGACTCTCAAGAGTCTTCTCCATCACCACAGTTCAAAAGCATCAATTCTTCGGTGCTCAGCTTTCTTTATAGTCCAGCTCTCACATCCATACGTGACTATAGGAAAAACCATAGATTTGACTAGATGGACCTTTGTTGGGAAAGTAATGTCTCTGCTTTTTAATATGCTGTCTAGGTAAGTCACAGCTTTTCGTCCAAGGAGAAAGCATCTTTTAATTTCATGGCTGTAGTCACTATCTGCAGTGATTTTGGAGCCCAAGAAAATAAAGTCTTTTACTCTTTCCATTGTTTATCCATCTATTTGCCATGAAGTGATGGGACTGGACACCATGATCTTAGTTTTTTGAACGCTGAGTTTTAAGTCAGCTTTTTAACTCTCCTCTTTCACCTTCATCAAGATGCTCTTTAGTTCCTCTTTGCTTTCTGCCATTAGGGTGGTATCATCAGCATATCTGAGGTTATTGATATTTCTCCTGGGAAAGATGGAGAAGATCTCAAACCTGAAGCACGCTGAATGGGCAGGAGGTTTGGAGTTGGGTTGCCTCTTTGCCTCCACCTCTGAAGCTTGTATTTATGCTCTTGACTTGGGGAATGGCATGGAGCCAAGCTTAGCTGGAGCTCAGGGATTTCTGGAGGATGCTGGCTTTATTATAAGGCCCTAGGGCCAGAGGATGCTGACCTTTGCACTATTTGCTTCCATGGTCTGGAAGACACTGGGATGCTTCTGAGTAGCTGACTTCTTACTGTAACAGAGAACAGATTTTCCCCCTAACTCCCACCCTCTTGTGTCTAGGCTGGGCCTGAGACTTAAATTGACACAGGACAGATTAATAGGAGACAAGCATATAGATATTTGAAGTTAATTTTTTTTTTCTCTACACCACAAGCCATGTAAGATCTTAGTCCCCTCATCAGGGGTTGAACCTGTGGCTCCTGAAGTGAAAGCATGGAGTCTTAACCACTAGACAACCAGGTAAGTCCCCTGATGTTAATATTCTTATGTAGCAGGGAGACTTCAGAGAAAAGAAATGAAGACCCAAAGGAGACAGGCCTGAGAGCTTGTATGGCATTTCAACAAAGAATGATCAATTTTGGAACTTGACAAGGCAAAGAAAGAAAGGATTTGGGTTGGGGCAATAAATTGTGGGAGAGTGACTAGGAACTAGAATGGGGAAAACTTATGGAAGATACAGGTCATTTCAGTAGGTTTATTTGTAGAGATCTATTTCAGCGTTGACTCCAACTCTCCAGTGATAAGAATGCTCTTGCCCTGGGGCAGAGATGTCAAGGGAAATTTTATGTACCAATTTTAGGTGGAATGCGGGAGTTCAGACAGCCTCATTCTTCCCCCACAAGATTTGGTGAGGTATAATTTAGAAGACACACCTGCAGGCCTGCACTTACCTGAGTGGTGACACTTATGATGGGAGGGGGAGGGCATCCTAGCATCCCTTCCAGGCTGGATGGTCCCCATTCATTCTGAAGCCAGCTCCCCACTCATCCACTTTCGGTGGAAATCTTCAAATGAGTAAATCAGAGAAAGATAAATATCATATGACATCATTTATATGCAGAATCTCAAATAAAAAAATGATACAAATGAACTTATTTACAAAACAGAAACAGACTCACAGACTTAGAGAATGAACTAGTGAGCACTAGGAGAGAAAGGCTGGGAGTTTGGGATAGAATGTATAGGTGTGTGTGTGCTCAGTCACTTCATTCGTGTCTGACTCTTTGCAATCCTATGGACTGTAGCCCATCAGGCTCCTCTGTCCATGGGATTCTCCAGGCAAGAATACTGGAGTGAATTGCCAGGCTCTCCTTCAGGGGATCTTCCTAATCCAGGGATCGAACTCGCATCTCCTTTGTCTCCTGCATTGCTAGCAGGCTCTTTACTCTTGAGCCACAGAGGAAACTCATGACGTTTACACTGCGGTATTTAAAATGGATAACCAACAAGGACCTACTGTCTAGCACATGGAACTCCACTCAAGGTTGTGTGGTAGCCTAGATGGGAGGTGAGTTTGGGGGAGAATGGATACATATATGTGTATGGCTGAATCCCTTCCCTGTTGACCTGAAACTACCACCTTGTTAATAAGCTGTACTCCAATATAAAATAAAAAATTTAAAAAAAGGCAACAGTGACCTACTGTAAAAAAAAGTCATCAAATGATTATTGAAATAATTTAATAAGTCATATTATTATTCCTATTCATGATTCATTACTGATTAGTCATTTTTTAAAGTTTTTTTTTATGTGGACCATTTTTAAAGTGTTTATTGAACTGGTTACAATACTGCTTCTGTTTTATGTTTGTTTTTTTTGGCCACGAGACATGTGGGATCCTAGCTCCCCAACCTGGGATTGAACCTGTGCCCCCTGCATTGGAAGGCGAAGTCTTAACTGCTAGACCTCCAGGGAAGTCCTTGATCAGTCATTTAAATCACACTCTGAAGACAGTGATTGATAAGAAGCTGGTTTCAAAAATAAAAAGTATAAGGAGAAGGAATGGATAAAAGAACAACAAGAAAAAAAGAAGATCAAAGGGATGTTAATGAAGGGAAGAGGGGGACAGGTGTTGAGAAAACCAGATATGGCTTTGCTCAAAGCAGCACACTTGTAGAGTCCTGCCATTCATTTCTGGGACTCAATTTCCCTCCCAGTTTTCCTTTGGGGCCTCCTTGCTTTCAGTTTGAATGGATAAGAGGGGGAGTTGAGGCAACAGGGTTATTCATCACGGACTTCATTCCAACGTCCAGGATAATGGATTTAACCTCGAGATAAGGGGTTTGTTTTTTTTTTTTTAAATAAAAGGGAAAGAAAAACACTCTCACAGCAGGCAGTTGTTTGCTCTGGAGGCTCGTGTGGTTTGAATATCATCAGTGGGCAGGTGAATAGATTTGTACCTGGGGGCTCTCAATGCACAGTGTGTTTGGAGGGCCCAGTTATGGAGTTCAGAGCACTGTTCTTGGGCAGTAATTGGTGGGAGGAGGGGAATTACTTGTCATCTGATGTGTTTGTGGTGTTGGTCTTGCTATTCTGTTCCTTCTTACTTTTTCACCTTTACTTCTGGTTTTCTTCAGGGCCTGGGCAAAGGGTCCTCCTGAAAGCAGAGCCCACATGGAAAGTGCCTGAGAATAAATCTTTATGAAAGATTAAGCATATGAAGGCACCTGGTAGGCTTGTTGGTGATCCTTCAAGGATCACTCTATAGGGAAGGAGAGGCAGCAGTGTTCCACGACAGCAGGGAGATTTGCACATGTCGCCGGCTCCTCCCAGGCCATCCCCGTCACCTCCCCCCACTTATCTGGAATTAGACGCCTGGGTGCCTGCAGCTTTAGGTTTCCGTCTAGCAGAGCACAGTACGCATGGTCCTGTTCTGCAGCCCTAGGTTTACATCCCTCCACCTCCTGCCCCTACAGACAGTAGCCTCCCTGAGGATTTATCTCTTTGTCTCTGGCTTCCCAGGTGGCTCGATGGTAAAGAATCCGCCTGCCAATGCAGGAGACACAGGAGACTCAGGTTCAATCCCTGGACCTGGAAGATCCCATGGAGTATGAAATAGCAACCCATTCCATATTCTTGCCTGGAAAACTCTAGGGACAGAAGAGGCTGGTGGGCTACAGTCCATGGGATCACAAAAGAGTCAGACACAACTGAGTGACTGAGCATGGTGCTTGTCACTTGGTTCATGTCAGTTTCAGATTTGTCAGTCTGCACCAGGTTCACTAAGGGTCCCCATTTATAATAATACTTATTAAAAAGCTGTGACATCACTTTGCAGACAAAGGTCTGTATAGTCAAAGCTGTGGTTTTTCCAGTAGTCTGTATGGATGTGAAATTTGGACCCTAAAGAAGACTGAGCACTGAAGAAATGATGCTTTTGAACTGCAGTGTTGAAGAAGACTCTTGAGAGTCCCTCGGACAACAAGGAGCTCCAACCAGTCCATCCTAAAGGAAATCAATCCTGAATATTCATTAGAAGGACTAATGCTGAAGCTGAAGCTCCAATACTTTGGCCACTTGATGCGAAGAGCTAACTCATTGGATAAGACCCTGATGGTGGGAAAGATTGAAGACAAAAGGAGAAGGGGACGACAGAGGGTGAGATGGTTAGATAGCATCACCATCTCAATGGAGACGAATCTGAGCAAACCCTGGGAGACTGTGAAAGACAGGGAAGCCTGATGTGCTGCAGTCCGCAGGGTCGAAAAGAGTCAGACACGACTTCGTGATTGAACAGCAACAACAACATAGTAATACTTGCCTTTTGAATGGAATTAACAGGTACAAAGAGATAAACAAGGATACTGTATAGCACAGGGAATTATAGTGATTATCTTGTAATAACTTATAATGGAGTATAATCTACAAATACAGAATCACTATACTGTACACCTGAAACTAACACAATAAAAGTGTTTGTTGCTCAGTCATGTCGTATTCTTTGCAACTCCATGCACTGCCAGACTCCTCTGTCCATGGAATTCTCCAGGCAAGAATACAGGAATTGGTTGCCATTCCCTTCTCCAGGGGATCTTCCCGAGTCAGGGATAGAACCTGGGTCTCCTGCATTGCAGGCAGATTCTTTAGCATCTGATCCAACAGGAATATTGTAAATCAACTCAAATTCAGTGAAAAGGAAGCTGTGTTCCTCAGAGCCTTGACATTTGAAGACAGCTAGAATGTCTCATTAACCAAGGATAATGTTGACAACATGAAGCTATATCCACAGGGTGCATGCAAGTGCCGTGGTCATATCCCTTTGTCTCAGCCCAGAGGCCACCTGCAGCTTTGGTGGGCAATTTTCATCCACTCCTGAAATGAGCATCCTCAAAATGGCTCCTGGGAGGGTGTCTCCTGGTTATATGCCTAGCGTAAACTCTACTCATGGAGGATGGGATGGACTGAGGAACTCATTTCTAATGACTAGAATCCAACAACAGTGATGGGGTGTTACTTCTGGGATTAGATTTTAAAGATTGTGACCCTGGTCACACTCGCCCTCTCTTGCTCTCTTTGAGGAAAGCCAGCTGTCAGGTTGTGAGCTGCTCAGTGGAGGGGCCGTGTGACAAGGAGGGCTTTTCATCAACAGCCAGCAAGGAACTGAGACCCTCAGGCCACCAGCCTGTGTGGAACTGTATCCTGCCAACTGCCACCTGAGAGCCTACAGCTGGCTCCTCCCCAATTAGTTTTTTAAAAATTTTATTTATATTTATATCTTTGGCCACTCTATGGCACATGTGGATTTTAGTTCAGGAATCGAACTCACATTCCCTGCCTTGGAAATGTGGAGTCTTAACCACTGGGCCACCAGGGACATCCCTCCCTCACAATGTGAACCTTTAGCTGCCTGCAGCCCAGTTATAACCTTGGCTGCAGCCTTTTAAGAGATGCTGAGCAGAACTCCCAACTCGGCTGCATCTGGATTCCCAGCCCACAACAACTGGGATATTATGAATGTGTATTGTTTTCCGTCAGTTACTTTTTGGGTAGTTTGTTACACAGCCATTATTAACCAATGCAACTCGCCTGCCTGCTTCTCTATGACTGGGGGTGTTCACTTCCCCCAGGAGTGTGGCATGTCCACAAGCGCCCTGGAACTCATGTTCCTGGGAGATGTCAACCAATGAGGAATGGGGGTTGATAGATATTCCAGTAATCCTTGGGGGCACAGTCCTAAGGTGTGTTATACACAATGACTCAGAGGACCCCAGAGGATGGAGCCACAGTTGCCCATAGACACAACCCATTTGGTGAAGATAACCCTTTCTTAGCTTTCTTCCCTTCCCTGCTTTGCTTTACCTACTTACCATGCTTCCTGAGATCCTCTCCCAAACAAACCAGTAGTATCCAACTCATTTTTCAGAGTCCTTATTTTTTTTTTTTTGAGGAACCTACACTCAGACAAAGGCTCTATATGGTATTTTCCAAAAGTTTCCCTAAGGAATAGGGGAACACAACCCCGACTCAGACATCCTCCAAAAGTCATATTCAATCTTATTATTTAAGGTGATGACAGCTCTCTAGATCAGGATGAAAAGTAGTAGGATTAGCCTGAGCACTTTTGCAATACTTTCTATATCTTCTGTGGTTTCGTAAATCTAAACATCTGCTCCACAATCCTAAGTCCTGGGACTTGTGACAATGACAAACGCAAAGAACACATGGTTTAGAGTCTGGAATCTAGAGACTCCCAAGCAATTAAGCAGTGAAGCTGTGTATGGAAGTGAGCTGGACTTCAGGGTCTGTGTTCATCTGGTCTCTGACTTGGAGCAATTGACCTCTTTCAGTATCAGTTTCCTTGTTTGTCACACAGGTATCTTCATGGGGCCTGCCTGACTGAATTGTGTGGTAAATGATCGAGGGGGACGTGTAAAGTATCTGGTACAAAGCATAGCATCCAAGGAGCACCCAATAACCAGAAGAAAGATAGAGGCTTGGCAGGAAATAACAGAGGCCTGGAACCTCAGTGCTAAGGGTCTATTATTTTGGAGGAACCTACACTCAGATAGGACTTTTCTGGTGGCTCAGTGGTAAAGAATCTGCCTGCCAATGCAGGAAACTCAGGTTCGATCCCTGGGTTGGGAAGAAGCCCTGGAGAAAGAAATGGCAACTCACCCAATATTCTTGCCTGGGAAATCTGATGGACAGAGGAGCCTGGTAGGCTATAGTCCATGGGGTCTCAAAGAGTTGGACATGACTTAGCAACTGGGCGTGCAAAACACTCAGATAGGGATTCCCTGGTGACTCAACACTAATGAATCTGCCTGTCAATGCAGGAGAGACAGGTTGGACACCTGATCCAGGAAGATCTCCTGGAGATGGAAATGGTAACCCACTCCAGTCTTCTTGCCTGGAAATCCCCATGGACAAAGGAGCCTGGCGGGCTATAGTCCATAGGTTTGCAAAGAGTCAGACATGACTGAGCGATTGAACGACACTCAGATAAAGCCCCTATGTGGTATTTTCCAGAAGTTTTCCTAGGGAATAGATGAATAAAGCCCCCATTCAGACACCCTCCAAAAGTTGTATTCAATCCTATTATTTAAGGCTGTATTAAGGTTGTATTTCTCAACATGGCATTGAGAAAAGGGAGTGTCTGTTCTCAAAAATATTTAGTATTAGGATGGAATCCTCTCTGAAATCCTGCTTGCGAAATCACCCCAGAATCTGCCTTCCCACCCAGACCTCGGTCATCTGAATTCCGACTGGTTTTGGTTTTCATTTTTCAGGATCTGTTCCTTGAGTGTAAATAAACAATCCATGGCTGGGCCTGTGGAGGCCTTCCCACGAAGGAGGGCCCTCTCCCCGGGAGCTGGAGCGCAGACAAGGAGGTCCAGCGTGCCCGCCCGCCCGCGCCCCGCGCCTCAGAGGCTCGCGGTACCTCAGGGAGACCGCCCGCGGACGACGCGGCCCAAGACAAATAAACGCTGACCCTTCTCGCTCTGAAATTCAGGCCACGAGGCCTCAGGAGAAGAATGATTCCTCACAGACTGGGAGGTCTCCTGAACGAGTCTGGTAGCTGGCTTCTGAGAGACAGAGGGAGAGGGAGAGAGATGGAGAGAGAGACACACAGAGACAGAAGACGGGGGCAAGGGAAGAGTGGGGAAGAGAGGGAGGGAAGGACAGACAGACAGACATCAGAGACAAGGAGGGAGGGAGAGAGAGAGACAGAGAGGAGAGAGAGGAGAGGAAGGGAAGGAGACAGAGAGACAGAGACAGAGGGAGGGAGAGAGAGAGACAGTGAGGAGGGGGGACAGAGAGAGACAGACAGACAGTGAGAGACAGGGAGGAAGGGCGAGAGAGAGAGGAGAGGGAGGGAAGGGGACAGACAGACAGGCAGAGACAGAGGGAAGGAGGGAGAGATTTATTAGTTCATCAGCCCCACAGTTTTAGAGTTTGCACAGCATATCCTATAAAGAAAGAAAAGAAAGAAAGTGAATTCGCTCAGTCATGTTTGGACTGTAGCCTAGCTGGCTCTTCCATACATCCATGGGATTTTCCAGGCAAGAGTACTGGAATGGGTTGCCATTTCCTTCTTCAGGGGATCTTCCTGGCCCAGGAATTGAACCTGGGTCTCCCTCATTGTACGCAGACACTTTTACCATCTGAGCCACCAGGGAAGTCCTTGCATATCCTATAGGAACTCATCAACTCTGTTACTTAATCAAAAGAATACTGGAATTCTAAAGACGGCCATGACTCTTTCTACCATTCTCTGTTAGCTAAGGACATGTCATCAGATTTTTTTTTTTTCCTTACTGTCACTGGTTATTTCTACTCAGGGCTAGAAACGCAAATCTTATGTTTTAAGATGACAAAACTGCTCTCCATTCTCTCCCTCTAGTGCATGTAAATGAGCCGAGTCTCAATTTCCCCATCAGGCAATTAATATCTCTATCTCACCGCACATCGTTTAAAATGCAGGATACACGTATAGGATACTTCCGTCATTCTCCTCATGTGTGAAGAGGTTGGCACAGACCATTTTCCTGGTCCCGTCGGAAGTTTAGCCAATAAATTTGCTGCCTGACAAAGCCGTGTGCCTATCACCTTGTGTGATCGGGGCAGAGATGACCCAACAGGCTGGCGTCTGATCAATTTTTTCCGTTTATGTGAGTAGGGGAAATGACTTGTAGCTAAGAAACCTGACCCGTCCCAGTGTAAGACAGGCTGGCTTGCCTGGGCTACTTAAACCAGACCAGGACTCTGCTGACGGGGAGCACAATGACTCGGGTAGAATCCTTACCTATCATGTGTCCTCGGGCAGGTCAAGCCCCTCCACAGAGCCTGGGGTCCATTCTCCTCTTCATGCTTGGCCGCCCGGGTGCAATTTGAGGTCCCCTCGGTGACAGTTACCAACATTCATTGAGGAAAACAGACTTGGATCTGTCCCCTCCTTCACCCACTGGCATCATTGGCCGAAAATGGTTCTTCAGGATTCCTGAAGCTATCGTCAGCGCCCTCAGCACTAACAGTGGGGCTGCCAGGCACCAGGGTCTTCAGGGACACATCTGAAAACCCGTGGTGTTTTCCAAGTAGCCGTATTCAGACAAAAGGTGGCCACTCCATTCTGGAAAAGCTGGGAGGAGGGGCGTCTGAGAGAGAGTATTCTGCAACCTTCTTCAAGAGTACATCTTGGGGACTTTCCTGGCAGTCTAGAGGTTAAGACTCTGCAGTGCCAACAGAGGGGGTGCAGGTTCGATCCCTGGTGGGAGAACTAATATTCCCACATGCCATGGGCCAGAGCCAAAAGATTAAAACAAACAAACACAGACTAGAGCTTGAAGCAACGCTGCACCCTGAGATGCAGAGCCCCTGAATCTAGGGATAGGCCTTCCTCCTAGTACTCTTGTTTGCACATCTGCCTTTAAGGAGCAGTTTTTCCAAGCCAGATTTTATGGTTGTCAGCAGTGGTCCTGGAGTGGAATGTGGAGGGGGAGGGAGGCTGGTGGGTGGCAGCGAGCATGCTTAACTTCCCCCTTTGAATGGTGCAGCCTGGCCATTTCCTGTTCCATCTTCATGTGGCCACAGGATGGCGATGCTTGGGAATGTTCTTTTTTTTTTTTTTTTGCCCACACTGTGCAGCATGCGAGATCTAAGTTCCCCAACCAGGGATCAAACCCGCACCCCACTGCACACTGCACAACCAGGGAAGTCCCCTTGGGACGTACTATTACCTCCAGTGGCTGTTTACATCCAAAATTGGAGCCCCATCAGGGCACGTGCAAATGATGGGTGATACGTGTAGGACCAGGAGCCTCCAAACCAGAAGCAAGAAGAAAAGAGGAAGGATCATTTATTATGAGATTAAGCAAAAAAGCCAAATAAAAATATTGCAAATTGTATGCCAAAGTGTGTGTCAGTAAAAACAACATGGTTGAATCAACCAGGAAACCATGCCCTGGGTACCCACTGTCATCCTCAACGATGGAGCTTATGCTGAATGCTGGTGGATGCAGGGGTTCTTTCTCCCAACCCCACAAGCTCTCCTGCAACTTAGCTCACAAGACTAGTTTAGCACTTCCACTGCAATATCACCAGGTCCGAGTCAGTAGGTTTCCTCACTAGACTGGAAGCCCGCTGAGGGCAGGAGCCATGCTATCTTTTTTATTTTTATTAAAAAAATTTTTGGCTGCCCAGAGCCTTTGTCAGAGTTTGCAGTACACAGGCTTTATAGTGCGTGGACTCAGTAGTTGGGGCACACGCTTAGTTGCCCGCAGCACGTGGGATCCTAGAACTTGAACCACTGTATTGGAAGGCAGAGTCTCAACCAGTGGACCAGCAGAGAAGTCCACCAAACTATGTTCTTGTTATCTGTGTCCTCAGTTTTGAGGACACAGTGTAAACAACCCAGGCACATTGCAAGTTAAATTAATGACTCTTTGAATATCCCAGAAACAAAAATTCTGACAGGTCAAGTTGTCTGAGAATGAGCCCCAAAGGTGAGATTTGGCTTGAGCTTTGAAGAAGAATCAAAGGAGAGAGGGCTAAGGAAGGAGTGGTACACAAAGCCCCGTCCCCACTTACCCCACCAAGACCTGAGCATGAGGGGTCTGGGAGAAGTGGAAGTGAAGATGCAGGGACACATGAGAGGTGAGTTCAGGGCTGGTTGCCACATGAGAGGAGAAACAAGGGACCATGGTAAAGGAAAGGGCAACTCACCCCAGTATTCCTGCCTGGAGAATCCCATGGACAGAGGAGCCGGTGGGCTAAGGTCCGTGGGGTCACAAAGAGTCGGACACGAGTGAATGAGCACACACAACTGGAAAAGTGGATCAGAGCCTTGGATTCGAAGAGTTTTGAAAAACTGTTAATAATGCCTTTTTGCTTGATTCTTATTTTTTCCCCACCAGTGATCATGTGAACTTGGAGTTGAGAAGGGTGAAGTGGCTGCGTGCTTGAATCCCCCAGGAGACTGCGCAGACGAGGTGATCCTCAGGCCCCAAGTTCTGGGGGTGTCCTGACCTGCTCTGGCTACAGGTGGCCCCAACTGACCACCCCTGCTTCTCTGTTCCTGTGGCTCCAGCAAAGGCTCCTTCCAGCTCCACTGCCTGCTCTCCAGCCCCACCAGCCTCCATCCTGGCTTCAGGGGGCGGGGAGGAGACCGCACAGATTTGTGACTTCAGAACAGGAGGGGGTGCCGGTAGGAGGACAGAGGGATGGAGCTATCCTGACCAGCAGGAGTTGGCTAGATCAGACAGGGGCCCTGGTGAGGCTGCAGCTGAGTATGGCTGAATCCAGAAGCCAGCAGCCCCCTAGGAAAGGCCCTGAGCCCAGATTAGACCTCTCACTTATACATTCACAAAATGCTTTTACTTGGGTGTGCAATACCGACATCCCTTGGTGTTGTGCAAGTTCAGCGAATTACTGGGGATCTAGATCCCTCTTTCATTCCAGTTAATCAGATTATCTTGACTGATTAAATAGGATTTGTTAATAACATTCATGTATGAGCCGTAGAGAGCTTTATTAATAAGTCGTTATGTTGGGGACTTTAAATACCTGGCCTTCAAAAGCAATTCCAAGTTGTTTATGTCTCTCAGACTTCTGGACTCTCTAAGAAAATGGCTTATGCCTGGTGTATTACATTCCTGCAACACTCAAAGACCTCACTGAAAAAAAAAACCCAGGGCCACGTCCCAAGCCTTGACAAAGCAAACTATTGCTTTGCTCTGAAAGGTATGTTCTTCAGTTTTTCTTTGTGTATGTTTTTTTTTTCCCCTGACTTTCTTTAGACGACTTGTAATCCTGAGTGGTTCTTGGTGAAGAAATGTATAACAATACAAAAGAGGCCCCTCTGGGTGATGATGGATACATGCGGTCTGTTCTCATTTTAGAGACAGGATCCCATAAATTGCTTGCCTACTATGCTCCCTCATGGAGGGAGGAAGTGAGTTAAGGAGCTGAGTGAGCAAGTATTAGAGTCCAGAGGCCTCAACTTTCGAAGTTTAATTATCTCTGTAATTAACTCCACGGTTGATGGCAGCAAGTGAGCTGGGCTGTGATGATCAAATGGAGGCTTAGAGTCAGAAAGGGTGGAAGTCCTGGCTTTTCCACGTGGTAAACCTGGCCCAGTTGGTGATTCGGTGCCTCGGTTTGCTCATCTATCCCCACCTGTGTGTTTGAGGATTAAATGAGTTACCATGTGTGAAGTGTTTAGGACAGGGCCTGGCACATCTTGGGGTCTCACTGCACGGTGGCTTCTATAATGTCCAGCTGGTTCCTGTTGCTGCTCTGATGGACAGAGCTGCAGGCGGGCACCTGTACTGAGAGCTCCCCCGCCTCTTCAACAGCTTCGTTTTGTGGTGAACGAAGGACACGGGAAACCATACTCAGGGGGGCGCACAGGATATCAGGCAGGTGTCACCTACTCAGGGGCTTTCAAAAGCCAAGCAGGCCACTTCCGCTCTGAGAGAAGTGGAGGCTCTGACAAGGCACGTGGGAGCCCCAGGTATTGGAGAGGGCAGATCTGTCTAAAAGCATTCAAGGGCAATGTTCAAGACATTGTAGGGGACTTCCAGGGGTCCAGTGGTTAAGACTCTGCCCTCCCAGTACAGGGGCCTGGGTTCTATCACTGATCGGGGAACTAGATCCCACCTACTGCAACTGAAGATTCCATGTGCCACAGCTAAGACCTGGTGCAGCCAAATAAATAAATATTTGTAAAAATCATGAAAAAAAAAAACAAAAGCAGCAACAACAAACAACACTCTATGGGCTGTATAGCCCTTCACACTATATCCTGCCAGAGATGATGTAATTACAGTTGCCTCTCCAAATCCAGGAATGTGGAATCGTGTATATGGAGGGCTGACTATATTCGTTGTACAATACCATGTGATGCTGCAAAGGACTTGAACATCAGTGGATTTTCATATCTGAGGAGATCTTGGGGCCAGTCCCCCATGGATCCCAAGGGATGACTGTACTGAGTTTTGAAGTGAAAAGGCAGGTAGGATGTGTTAAAACCATCCTCAGAGAAGAACTGAGGAAACTGTATTGTGGCCAAAATGAAAGGTGGAAACTCCTATCCTTTGGACCTGGGGTGGTCTATCCAGTCCCCCAGGGGTTCAGTTCTGTCGCTCAGTCGTGTCCGACTCTTTGCGACCCCATGAACCGCAGCACACCAGGCCTCCCTGTCCATCACCAACTCCTGGAGTTCACTCAAACTCACATCCATCGAGTCGGTGATGCCATCCAACCATCTCATCCTCGGTCGTCCCCTTTTCCTCCTGCCCCCAATCCCTCCCAGCATCAGAGTCTTTTCAAATGAGTCAGTTCTTCACATCAGGTGGCCAAAGTATTGGAGTTTCAGCTTCAACATCAGTCCTTCCAATGAACACTCAGGACTGATCTCCTTTAGGATGGACTGGTTGGATCTCCTTGCAGTCCAAGGGACTCTCAAGAGTCTTCTCCAACACCACAGTTCAAAAGCATCAATTCTTTGGCACTCAGCTTTCTTTATAGTCCAACTCTCGCATCCATACATGACCACAGGAAAAACCATAGCCTTGACTAGGCGGACCTTTGTTGACAAAGTAATGTCTCTGCTTTTGAATATGCTATCTAGGTTGGTCATAACTTTTCCTCCAAGGAGGAAGAGTCTTTTAATTTCATGGCTGCAGTCACCATCTGCAGTGATTTTGGAGTCCCCAAAAATAAAGTCAGCCGCTGTTTCCACTGTTTCTCCATCTATTTCCCATGAAGTGATGGGACCAGATGCCATTAGCTTAGTTTCCTGAATGTTGAGCTTTAAGCCAACTTTTTCAAAAAAGCATCAATTCTTCAGCCCTCAGCTTTCTTTATAGTCCAACTAGCACATCCATACATGACTACTGGAAAAACCATAGCCTTGACTAGATGGACCTTTGTTGGCAAAGTAATGTCTTTGGTTTTTAATATGCTGTCTAGTTTGATCATAACTTTCCTTCCAAGGAGTGAGCGTCTTTTAACTTCATGGCTTGCAGTCGCGATTTACTGTGATTTTAGAGCTTAGAAAAATAAAGTCTGACACTGTTTCCACTGTTTCCCTATCTATTTGCCATGAAGTTATGGGACTGGATGCCATGAATATTGAGCTTTAAGCCAACTTTTTCACTCTCCTCTTTCACTTTCATCAAGAGCTTCTTTAGTTCTTCATTTTCTACTATAAGAGTGGTGTCATCTGCGTATCTGAAGTTATTGATATTTCTCCCAGCAATCTTGATTCCAATTTGTGAGCCTTGACTAGATGGACCTTTGTTGGCAAAGTAATGTCTTTGGTTTTTAATATGCTGTCTAGTTTGATCATAACTTTCCTTCCAAGGAGTGAGCGTCTTTTAACTTCATGGCTGCAGTCACGATTTACTGTGATTTTAGAGCTTAGAAAAATAAAGTCTGACACTCTTTCCCTATCTATTTGCCATGAAGTTATGGGACTGGATGCCATGAATGTTGAGCTTTAAGCCAACTTTTTCACTTTCCTCTTTCACTTTCATCAAGAGCCTCTTTAGTTCTTCATTTTCTGCTATAAGAGTGGTGTCATCTGCATATCTGAGGTTATTGATATTCCTCCCAGCAATCTTGATTCCAGCTTGTACTTCATCCAGCCCAACGTTTCTTATGATGTATATAAGTTAACTCTGTATATAACTCTGCATATAAGTTAAATAAGCAGGGTGACAATATGCAGCCTTGACATACTCCTTTTCCTATTTGGAACCAGTCTGTTGTTCCATGTCCAGTTCTAACTGTTGCTTCCTGACCTGCATACACATTTTTCAAGAGGCAGGTAAGTGGTCTGGTATTCCCATCTCCTTCAGAATTTTCCACAGTTCATTGTGATCCGCACAGTCAAAAGCTTTGACATAGTCAGTAAAGCAGAAATAGATGTTTTTTTTCTGGACTCTCTTGCTTTTTCCATGATCCAGCGGATGTTGGCAATTTGATCTCTGGTTCCTCTGCCTTTTCTAAAACCAGCTTGAACATCTGGAATTTCATGGTTCATGTATTGCTGAAGCCTGGCTTAGAGAATTTTTAGCATTACTTTACTAGTGTGTGAGATGAGTGAAATTGTGTGATAGTTTGAGCATTCTTTGGCATGACCTTTCTTTGGGATTGGAATGAATACTGACCTTTTCCAGTCCTGTGGCCGCTGCTGAGTTTTCCAAATTTATTGGCTTATTGAGTGCAGCACTTTCATAGCATCATCTTTTAAGATTTATCCCCTGTTTACTCCCGATCAAAGATGCACTGAAGAATCTCAGAAAAGTTGTATCATGTTTGTTGCTGTTTAGTCACTCAGTCATGTCTGACTTTTTGTGATCCCATGACTGCAGGGTGACAGGCTTCCATGTCCTTCACTGTCTCCTGGAGTTTTCTCAAATTCATGCCCATTAATCAGTGATTCCATCCAACCATCTCATCCTCTATTGCCCCTTTCTCCTCCTTTTGTCCTCAACCTTTCCTAGAATCAGGGTATTTTCTAATGAGTCAGCTCTTTGTAGCACATGGCCAAATATTGGAGCTTCAGCTTTAGCTTCCATCCTTCCAATGAATATTCTGGTTTGATTTCTTTTAGGATCAACTGATTTGATTTCCTTGCTGTCCAGGAGACTCTAAAGCATCTTCTTTAGCATCACTATTTGAATCACTTTAGCGTCACTTATTTAGCATCAATTCTTTGGTGCTCACCCTTCTTTATGGTCCAACTCTCACACCTGTACCTGACTACTGGAAAAACCATAGCTTCTCCTCGATGGACCTTTGTCAGCAAAGTTATGTCTCTACTTTTTAATACACTAAGTTTGTCATAGCTTTTCTTTCAAAGAGCAATCATCTTGTAATTTTGTGGCTGCAGTCACTGTCTGCAGTGATTTTGGAGCCCAAGAAAATAAAGTCTGCCACTGTTTACATTTTTCCCCATCTATTTGCAGTGAAGTGATGGGACCAAATGCGATGATTTTAGTTTTTTGAATGTTGAATTTTAAAATTTAAATATAATGATATAATAAATTTGATCAAATTTAAAATTAGATTTCAAAAGTTATTTTGATTTTTTTCTATCTTTGCTATCCACCACACATACCACTAAAGGAGATTTCTCTTTACCTGATGGGAATAGGGTGCCTACAAATATTCTTCTCTTTATATATCTCTTCTTCTGCTATAATAGAGAAATTCCCCTCCTGTCAAAGAGCAGAGCTCCCATCTATATTCTGGATTCCATCCTTTCATACCATCCTGGTGTCCTTAATTTACCATCTCTCTTTCTCTTGCAGTTTAGATTTTTTTTTAAAGAAACTGGAGCTGCCTCACCAATTTGTAAATATTATCTAGTGCTCCTTTATTATAACCTGTATATATTTATTTCTTTGTTGTATTACTCCTTTCTTATAGACTATAATCTATATGTGGAAAATGAGTATTTGTATTTTATTTTCCAAGGTACCAAGCACAGAACTAGACACATAGTAGGTTTTCAATAAATATTTTTATTTGAATAGTAGTCCCTAAATCCTACGTTGAAGAGTAATGGGGATAATGTAATTGTGATGTGTACCATTTGTTGACTCTTGGTGATCATCTGTTTCATTGATTTTACTTAAACAAATTATAGAATTCACTTTTAGAGTATTTTTTATTTTCACAGCAAATTGGGCAGAAAGTACAAAGAGTTTCTATATCACCCCTCTCTATATATGCAAATTCTTTCCTACCATTAACATCCCATAGCAGTGCGCCCGTGTGGCACATTTGGCATCATGAATGAAACACCAATGACAAATCACTATCGAGGGAATTCCATGACAGTTTACTTTTTGTGTCATATTTTCTATGAGTTTTGACAAATGTGTGATGACAGATGTATCATAATGACCTTTATAGCACATAACAGAATAGTCTCACTGCCCTAAATATTCTCTGTGCTCCACCCATTTCTCCCTCTCTCCCCACAAAACCTTGGCAACCAGTAGTCTTTTTACTGTCTTCATAGTTCTGCCTCTTCATGTGCTTGAATTTATATGGTATTTAGCTTCTTGAAACTGGCTTCTTTGACTTAGCAATATGCGTTTATTGTTCCTCTATGTTTTTTTGTGGCTTGATAGTTTATTTCTTTTTAGCACTGAGTGAAATATTTCATTGTCTGGGTGTATCACAGTTATTTATCCATTTACCTATTGCAGGACATTTTGGTTGCTTCCAAATTCTGGCAGTTATGAAGAAAGCTGCCAGAAACATTCCTGTGCAGATTTTTGCCTGTACATAAGTTTTCAGCCTGTTGGAGTGAAGGTCAGGGAGTGCATTTGATGTTTTGTATGCTTAATTTTGTAAGAAACTGCCAAACTGTCTTCCAAAGTAGCTGTACCATTTTATTTTCTACCACCTGAGAATGAGAACTCCTGTTGCTCCACTTCCTTGCCAGCATTTGAGTGTTGTCAAAGTGTTTTAAAATTTGGTTATTTTAATAGATGTATAGTAATATCTCATTTTAATTTGCAAGTCCCTAGTATTCATGCCTGGAGAATCCCAGGGACGGAGGAGCCTGGTGGGCTGCCATCTATGGGGTCGCACAGAGTTGGGCATGACTAAAGTGACTAAGCAGTAGCAGTAATAACATATGATGGACCTCCCAGGTGGTACTAGAGGTAAAGAACCTGCTTGCTAGTGTAGGAGACATAGGAGATGTGTGTTTGATACCTGGGTTGGGAAGATCCCCTAGAGGAGGGCATGGCAACCCACTCCAGTATTTTTACCTGGAAAATTACATGAGCAGAAGAGCCTGGTGGGCTGCAGTCCATAGGGTCACAAAGAGTTGGACGTGACCGAAGCAACTGAACACACAACAATGACATATGACATTGAACTTCTTTGCATTTGCTTAGTCATGTCTGATTCTTTGCGATCATGGACTGTAGCCCACCAGGCTTCTCTTTCCATGGGATTTTCCAGGCAAGAGTACTGAAGTGGGTTGCCATTTCCTTCTCCAGGTGGTCTTCCTGACCCAGGGATCGAACCCAGGTCTCCCTTCTGAGCCACCAGGGAAGCCCATATCTTCTTTGGTGAGGTGTTTGTTCCAATCTTTTGTCCATATTTTAATCAGGTTGTTTGCTTTTTTTTAACCCTTAAATTTTAAGATTTCTTTGTGTATTTTGGATAATAGTCCTTTATTAGATATGTCTTTTACAAATAGTTACCTTCAGTGGCTTTTCTTCTGATTCTCTTGATCCTTTTACTTTTTAACCTTCTTTTCAAAACTTTTTGGCACCTACTCTTTTCCTGTAATGGAGAAAAATTGTCTCAGTAATTCACACTAAGATGTAAGTGCCTCAATGTTATTTATTTCTCTAAGAGAACTGGAGAGAAATGGCAGGGCTTAACATTAGGAAATAAACCTCGGTGATAGAATTTAAGGGCTTGTGATAGTGAAATAAGGTATTTTGAGGAAGAGGTTTGTTTTTTTTTTCATTATCATTCTCCCCAATTGTTATTGCCTATAGAGTATAGATACAACCATGGATGTGTTTATTCACAGAATTCCAATATACTACCACTACTGAAAATTTGAGATATTTTAAAGCCAAATAAAAAAGATATATAACTTTCCATAACTGGTAGTAATCTTGAAGAACTCATCTTTATTCTTTTTTAAACTTTTAATTTTGTATTGAAATAAAGATTAGCTCAAATGGTAAAGAATCTGCCTGTGATGCAGGAGAACAGGGTTCGATCCCTGGGTTGGGAAGAACCTGTGGGGAAGGGAATGGCAATCCACTCCAGTATTCTTGCCTGGAGAATTCCATGGACAGAGAATCCTGGCGGGCTAAGGTCCGTGGCATCACAAAGAGGCGGACACAACTGAGCAACTGAAACACAAACGCAAAGCTGATTAACAATATTGTGCTAGTTTTCAAGTGGATAGCAAAGGAATCAGCCATATATATATATGTGCCTCTCTTCTCCCCCAAATCCCTCCCATCCAGGATTTCACATAACACTGAGCTGAGTTCCCAGTGCTATATGAGTGCATGCTAAGTCGTTTCATTGGTGTCTGACTCTTTGTGACTCTATGGACTGTAGCCCGGCCAGGCTCCTCTATCCATGGGATTCTCCAGGCAAGAATACCAGAGTGGGTTGCCATCCCCTCCTCCAGGGGATCTTCCTTATGCAGGGATCGAACTCATGTCTCTTGTGGCTCCTGCATTGCAGGTAGATTCTTTACAGCTGAGCCACCAGGGAAGCCCTCCCCGTGCTATACAATAGGTCTTTGTTATCTATTTTAAATATAATAGTGTATACATGTCCATCCCAAACTCTGTAATTATCCCTTCCCCTCCCCTTCCCCCCAGCAATTGTAAGTTTGTTCTCCAAGTCTGTGCTGCTGTTTCTGTTTTGTGTTCTTGCCTGGAGAATCCCAGGGCAGGGGAGCCTGGTGGGCTGCCGTCTATGATCCTTATGCAGGGATCGAACTCATGTCTCTTGTGGCTCCTGCATTGCAGGTAGATTCTTTACAGCTGAGCCACCAGGGAAGCCCTCCCCGTGCTATACAATAGGTCTTTGTTATCTATTTTAAATATAATAGTGTATACATGTCCATCCCAAACTCTGTAATTATCCCTTCCCCTCCCCTTCCCCCCAGCAATTGTAAGTTTGTTCTCCAAGTCTGTGCTGCTGTTTCTGTTTTGTGTTCTTGCCTGGAGAATCCCAGGGACAGGGGAGCCTGGTGGGCTGCCGTCTACGGGGTCACACAGAGTTGGACACGACTGAAGTGACTTAGCAGCAGCTGTTTGCATCATGTCTTTTTAGATTCCACATGAGGTATGTCACATGTTTCTGCTTCTCTGTTTGACTTACCTCACTCAGTATGACAATCTCTGGGTCCATATATGTTGCTGCAAATTACCTGATTTCATTCTTTCAATTGGCTAATACTCCATTGTGTATATGTGCCACGTCTTTTATATCCATTCCTCTATCTATGGCCATTTAAGTTGCTCCGGTGTCTTGGCTGTTGTAAATAGTGCTGCAATGAACACTGGGGTACGTGTATCCTTTTTGGCCATGTTTTTCTCCAGATATATGCCCAGGACTGGGATTGCAGGGTCATATGATAGCTCTATTTTTAGTGTTTCAAGGAGCCTCCATATTGTTCTCCCTAGGGACTGTACCAATTTGCATTCTTACTAAGAGTGTAGGAGGATTTCCTTCTCTCCACATCCTCTCCAGCATTTGTTGTTTGTGGATTTTTTGATGGTAGTCATTTTGATTGGTGTGAGGGCGTACCTCATTGTAGTTTTGATTTGCATTTCTCTAATAATTAGTGATTTTGAACATCTTTTCATGTGCCTCTTAGCCATCTGTATGTCTCCTTGAGAGAGATGTCTGTTTAGGTCTTCTGTGCATTTTTGGATTGAATTGTTTTTTTTGTTGATGTTGAGCTTCATGAGCTGTTTGTAGATTTGGGAGACTAATCCCTTATTGGTCACATCATTACCAAATATTTTCTCCCAATCTGTGGGTTGTCTTTTCATTTTGTTTATTGTTTATTTTGCTGTGCAAAAGCTTTTAAGTAGGTCACATTTGTTATTTTTGTTTTTATTTCCATTTTCTGGGAGATGGCTTGAAAAAGTTATTGCTGTGATTCATGTCAGAAAGTCTTCTGCCTATGTTTCCCTCTAGGAGTTTTATCGTTCTGGTCTCACATTTAGGTCTTTAATACACTTCAAGCTTATTTTTCTGTAGAAGAGCTCATCTTTAAATCTTAGATTCCTAAATGTAACTATATTCCAGAGGAAATTAAGTAACTCCATGGTTGAGAGAATTGTATCTGTCAATTCTTTTTTTCTTGCAAGTGAAACTCAAATCAAATTGGCTTAGGAAAAAAGGAAGTTTGTTGGCTCATGTGACTGTAAAGAACAAAAGAAGAGTTGGCTCTACATGATGCCACTTTATCACTCATCTCTGCTTCTTCTGTTTACTGATTTTATTATTAGATAAGATCTCCCCAAATGGTGGGAAATATAGCTACTGCAAACCCAAGCTTATATCCTTACAGATCAGAGTCCACAGGAGAGACTTTTTGCTGTATATATAGTAAACATCACTGAAAAGTATGATTAAAATTCTTGGCTAATGTCCCCAGTTGCTGTGCCAAGGAGATGAAGAACTTTGTTCAGTTAGGAGTCCTATGCCCACCTCTATGGTCTGGGGTGTATCAAGTTCAACTCTGCCTGAATGACAAGAAATGGATTCCCCCAGATAGTAGGGGTTTTGTTGCTAGAAAAAATATAAGGTGCTTCAGACAGCAAAAACAACAGATGTTCAGTTTATATGTTCCTTATCTTGACTGTACATTACTCATTTCATTTCTTATCTCCATGGTGATAATCAGAAACAGGTGAGCAATAGAACAGAACAGTTTGGATGACTCACTGGTCTGATGCTATAAGGTATTTTTCTCACTGAAACTAAATATATATTTATCACTTTTATATCTAGAAGGTTAAAAAACAACAAAGAATGAAGAAAGCATTAGTTTACATGTTAAATGGCTATTTTAGGCATATAGTATAACTATTCTATAATTCAATAATTAAGAGTAGAACAGGGAGATAAGAAATAGTAATTGTTTTTAATATAGTTGTGATAATTCTTATGAGATTAGTTCTTTCTGCCTTATGGTAGCCAGGCAACAGGATTTGCCACAGAATGAATGTGAAGACTAAATTTTTATTAAATCTTTAAATTTTACTTTTCCATAATTAACATTTTTATCTCATCCAAATGATTTTTAATCTAATTCCTCAAACTTAAACTGAATTTCAAGAAAAGATGATGAAATATATTTTATTAAATTTTATTTCATTATTTATAGATTTGCAGACAAATTTCACCTATCCTATTTTTGAACTAATTTTCTTTTTGAAAGGTTTGATGCAGGATGCAGGATGCTTGGGACTGATGCACGGGGATAATCCAGAGAGATGGTGTGGGGCGGGAGGGGGGAGGTGGGGGTCGGGATTGGGAGTTCATGTATACTCGTGGCTGATTCATGTCAATGTATAGCAAAATGAATACAGTATTGTAAAGCAAAACAAACTAAAAAATAAAAATTAATTAAAAAAATAAAAATAAAAAATAAAAAAAATTCACAAAAACAACAACAAAAAAAGAGAAAATTTGAGGAAATAATTTCTTATATACTGATTCAATATGGCACTAAGACTGTGGATTTTGGAGCCAGGAATTCTGGTTTTCGATATTATTTTGTCAGTTCCTAGTTTTGTGACCTTGGGTAGATTAACCTCTGTAATCCCCAGTTTTATTTAAAATGGAAATAATGAATACCAACCTAAAGGATTATTGGAAGGATTCCGTGCTATAATGCCTGTGAACTGCTTGGCAACAACCTTGGTACACAGTGAGTGTTTAGTCAATGTTAATTTTTATTAGCTATGTTAAGAGATGCAGAAAATTCTGACTTCTATAATTAATGTTACCTCCCTGCATAAAGGGATACAGCCTGGAGCCTAGAGCTGTCCTTTAGGGATTCAGATTCCAAGGTGAAGGTGAATATTTAACGTTCAATTCTTCTTCAGGAATGCAAAGTGTGGGATCAGTGAATAATATTACTTAGATGTTCCAAAAGTCATTCATGGATAAAATTCAGAATCATTTTACACTAAGATTGGGTAAATGTATGCTTTAAAATAAAATTATGTGAAATTTTGATATGTTGCTGTGGAATCCATTATAGGTTTATCTTTCTTCAATAGTTTTAACTTATTCTATTTCCTTTTTTATATGTGAATTAGTTTATATTTTATACCATCTGATCATGGAAAGAATATATCAGTTCTTGTTTTAGTCTATAACTTTGATTGTTCAATGGAGAGATTCTGCCCATTAATTTGTTGATGCATATACAATACAAAGTGGATCACAAACATATAAATTTAGAAATTTTTGTAATCCATTTTAAGTTTTGTTGACCCTTAATTTTGTATCACAGTCTAAGCCAATTAATAATGTAAATAGTATTGAAACATGTATACTTATTTTGAATAATAGAGTATATATTTTTAGATATTTCAGGGCATCTATATTTTATCCAAATGAGTATATAATTTACAAGTGTAATTCATATTATCTTCAAAAATGCAAACATTTTTAAAGTACATTTTGTGTATAATTAATTGGGTAGCACCTTGTGATACTAAGAACTAAAGAACAAAATATTTGAGTTTGAGTAACATAATGGGAAATGGCCTCTAATATTTTTACATTTTAAAGGCAGCTTATATATTGGTAGAGTTTAATGACCCTTGATAAAATAAAACTCATAATATTAAGGAACAATTCAACGATGATGAGGCTGTGAGGGACCAAACTTCTGTTTTAAAGAAGATGATTTTCCTAAGGTCTACCTTGAATCAGAAATTTTAAGCAGTCTTCTCACCATATGATATCTTTGTCTGGGATTTATTCTCCAATTGAGCTTTGCTAGAAACAAACTGAATTTAAAATCTAATAAATGCAAGAACAGTGACACTTTATATTTTGAATTTTTTTCAAATTTGAATACATTATAAATTTACTCTCCTAATTTTTACCTGGTTTGGACCAGTCTTCTGCATGATTAGTCTGAATCTATAAAATGTTATGATACAGATTAAAGTTTTTCAGGTAGCTTTGTGGGAAATAATTATATATCTTCTCTTTGAAAATATGAGCTGTAATATCAAGACATGAAATCTGACATTTACCAATAACTGCTTCTGACATAGTTTTCATCATTGGTTTTCCTTCTTCTCTTCCACTTGCTCTAGTTGTACTTTCTTCATTAAGAGGCACAGAAGATAAATATTCTGCTTATCTCTTATAACACATTATGAACAATGGTGCTGCTAAAAATGAGCATAGAATATAGGTAAAAGTATGCTTAAATTGATAACCAATTCTTGATTTGAAATTAGAAATCCTACCTTAAATGAAAGGGTTGAGTCTTCGTTCTGATGTTATAGAGGGTAATTATTTTTCCTGGGAAAATTTAACTAATTAACTTATATGGAGATATAAATGACAGACAACCTTGTGAAAGTTTAGGTGCACAGTGTGGTGATTTAATATATTTATCTACTGCAATATGTTTAACCCAGTAGCATTAGCTAATACCTCTATCATGTTACATAATTTCTTTTTTGAGATGAGAAAAATTAAGATTTGGCCTCAGCAACTTTGGAATTTATAATACAGTATTGTCTATAATTATTATGCAGTGCAGTAGAGCCCCAGGGCTTCTTTATCTACTAGTTGTAAGTTTGTACCCTTAAACAATACCTCCCTAATTCACCCATTACTCAGCCCCTAGAGTATGATATATATACACAATAGAATATTATTCAGTAATAAGAGAAAAGGAAATCTGGCCGTTTGCAACAAAATGGATGAACTCTGAGAGCATTATGTTCAGTGAAATAAGTTGCATGGAGAAGGATAAATACTTGTATGGTGGTGGTGGTTGAGTCAGTAAGTCTTGTCCAGTTCTTGCAACCCCATGGACTATAGCCCACCAGGCTCCTCTGTGCATGGGATTTCCCAAGCAAGAATATTGGAATGGGCTGACATTTTCTTCTCCAGGATCTTCCTGACCCAGGGATCGAACCTGTGTCTCTGGCATTGCAGGCAGATTCTTTACTGCTGAGCCATCGGGGAAGCCCATAAATACTGCATACTATTACTTATATGTGGAATCTAAAAGAGCCTTGCTTGTAAAAACAGAGACTAGAATGATAGCAATTCTCTTCTTTATATTCTTCCCCACAAAAGGTTTCTTGATGTTGCAGAATGCTATAAGGAAATGCTGTTGACTTGACCCAGTTTGGCATTTCTGTGATCCGAATTCTTTAGGGGATAGAATTCTCACTTACAAAACCACAAACAAATAAACAAACACCATTTAACGATAATGGGTATTATCAGTTAAATTACTATAGAATTGTTAATTTCTCTTCTTTATGAAATATTTGCATAATTTTCACTTATGTGATTTAGTCATGCTGTCATATTATGTGAAGGCCTTCTGAAGGATTCCCAAGCCTTTGTTGCCCCACAACCATTTTTGCTCTTTAAAAATTTTTTAAATTCTAAAGTTAATATCTTTTATTAGTAAAAAATTTGAAATCTGTAAATTATATAAAACAAAACGTTTTATTTTTCTAGATTCTCTCTTTCTCCCACTCTCATTTTCTAAGTTGTTTGAATAGTCTGCTTCATATCATCTTAGCATTATGTTTCTCTTTATGTGTATACACACAAATGCATACTGAATTTTAGGAACAAAATCATATCCTTTTGCCACTGTTCTTTCTCTTAATGTATTAATAAACAACAACATATTATAAAACCCTTTTATTTCATTCCATATATATATTTACCTACTAACGGTTGTGCACAATTGTTCTGAATGCATATACCATAATTTATTAATCAATTGTCAGTTTCCTGCCATTGACTGTCTCCAAGTTTTCCAGTGACTGGTAGAGAATGTACACCTTAAGCTTGGATAGTTATTACCTGAGAGAGTTTTTTTTTTGTTGTTGTTGTTGTTGTGTTTTTTTTTTTTTTAATCAATTTAGAGCTTCCTCTGACACTGTAGGGAATTCTCATTTTTAATATTTTTGCTAATACTTGCATATTGTCAATATTTTTCACATTTGCCTATCTGAGGATCTCCTTGTTATTCTAGTCTGAATCTCTTAATGAAGAGTGAAATTTAGCATCTTTCCAAATGTTGACTGGCCATTTGAATTTTTTTTCTCATTTTAGCTTTTTGGTAATAGTGCCTTTTCAATTTCCACTGCAATTACCCTAATCTAGGCTAGGCCTTTAAAACCATTTATTTCTTCTTTTCTTCTTCTTTTAAAGCCATAGCATATCTTCTTTTCTCAAATCCTTCCAACCTTTCCAAGGGTAAATATCATACATTACTCTGTTCAGAACTTATCTATTTATGATTTGGTCCTGATCTGACTCAACATCTTACCTTTATTAGAGGGTTCAAACTTATTGAAAGGCTAACATTAGCTGATTTTTTATTTATACTCTGTCCTGCGGTACTCTCAGTATGGTGTCTTGAACATAATAGTGTCAAAATTATTTCAAAGAGGGCCAGTAATGGAATTATTATTTCAAACTACTAACTAGTTATTTGGACTATCTGATAACCATAAGTGGATATCGGGGAATATATTTGACTCTTTATACCACATGGCAAAGGAAAACATCCTGTGGGGACGGGGATAGTAGAAACTATACAAATTTGACAGCCATATGTCTAAGTACTAAATGATTGCCACTGTGTGAAATTTCTAGGATAGCTGTAAGACTATAGTTATTATAGAATTTTATTTCTGTCAAAAGTTTTGAAAGAAGATAGAGTTTGTTTTAAGCAATTGCCTATGTTTTTAATGTATGTGTCTACAGAGTTTATAAAAGACAAATCTGGTTCTGTGATTCTATAGGGATCAATTTCGTAGACTAATGCTAAACTGGCAGTGTATACTTTAGTGCTACTGGGGATTTTCAATGAGCGACATTCAGTTCTTTGTGTTTTGAAGTTTGTATAAGAATTCATTTTCTTCAGACTTGCTTTCTTAGTGAATCTCTATTTATTTGTGTTAGCAAAAATTCATTTGCTATGCAATGTCTCTCCTAGTTACAATTTGCAGTAAGCAATTACCTGTTTGGATTTTGTTATTCTCACCATTTAGAAGAATGTATGCCTTGAGGGAAATTAAGATGTTTTTCATTAAAAGTGGAAACACTGCATACTGAATGGTAGTTACATGCTCAGAGTAAAGGTTTAAAGTTTTTACACAAATTCTCAAATCCCTCTAGAACTAAGAGGGATACACAGCAGGGGTGTATGTGTAAGGGAATATCTGCTGCATCTCTGGTTAGATTGCCATATTATAAAGGCCCATAGTATGTCTTGTGAGTGGTTGTTTTCTAGAAATATATTAAACAGTTTAATCATCTTCTAGTGGAAAGAGAGCAGATATTAGCCCTGGGAAGAGGAGGTTCACCTTCCAACTCTAGATTGTCTGGGTGATCCTTTATATCTACTTCACCACAAAATTCTTTTAGGTATAGTATTATGGTATTAACCAAATTTGAAATATGATGCTGTGCTATTCAGAGAAGGCAATGGCACCCCACTCCAGTACTCTTGCCTGGAAAGTCCTGTGGACAGAGGAGTCTGGTGGGCTGCAGTCCATAGGGTCGCTATGTCCGACTTCACTTTCACTTTCGTGCAATGGAGAAGGAAATGGCAACCCACTCCAGTGTTCTTGCCTGGAGAATCCCAGGGATGGGGGAGCCTGGTGGGCTGCCATCTATGAGGTCGCACAGAGTAGGACATGACTGAAGCGACTTAGCAGCAGCAGCAGCAGCAGTGCTATTATTATTATGGAAAAAAAAAGACTTTTTGCACTGATTTGAGCTTTTCCCCCCTTAAGATACTCTTAAAAAAAAGAGTAACCTCAATCTTTCAATATTTTGCTAACCATCACCTAAGTATCAAAGTCAAAAAAAGAGATACTCATTAATTACACATTCATAGTTGAGCCCCTTGGGCTACCTGATTCTTGTTTCTTTGAGGAAATTTTCAATTTTACTTTAAAAAGTTTTAAAGTATATAAATACACAATTTCTGCCACAAACCCAGAAAGTTTAAATAAGTTTGTCTTTCTGCAATGAAATAAAGATATCTAGGGAAGGTGAAACATTCCCTTTATTCAGTCAATATATGTTAGAATATCCCAGAGAAAACAGTTGCTTCAGCCCTCTTCTCTCTCAGAGTCTGGGAAACTCTTTCGTGTAGCCAAACTGCAAAAGGTCACAGGTTATTAACCTGGGCACAGGGGCTGGGCGCAGGGGGCGTTGCCAGTTATGGATGATCACGAACTGTCACTTCTTTCTGCTTAGTTTTTGGGCTTGTTATAGAATTAGATTTGCCATTACTTCATGGCAAATGGATAGGGGAAAAAATGGAAGCACTAACAGATTTTATTTTCTTGGGCTCCAAAATCACTGCAGATGGTGACTACTGAAATTAAAAGACACTTGCTCTTTGGAAGGGAACTTACGACAAGCCTAGACAGCATATTATAAAGCAAAGACACCACTTTGTGACAAAGGTCCGTATAGTCAAAGCTATGTTTTTTTTCAGTAGTCATTTATGGATGTCAGAGTTGGACCCTAAAGAAGGCTAAACACTGAAGAATCGATGCCTTCAAACTGTGGTGCTGGAGAAGAGTCTTGAGAGTCCCATGGACTGCAAGGAGATCAAACCAGTCAATCCTAAAGAAAATCAATTCTGAATATTCATTGGAAGGATTGCTGCTAAAGATGAAGCTCCAGTACTTTGGTCACCTGATGCAAAGAGCTGGCTCACTAGAAAATACCCTGGAGATGGGAAAGAGTGAGGGCAGGAGGAGAAGTGGGTAACAGAGGATGAGATGGTTAGATGGCATCACCGACTCAATGGACATGAGTTTCAGCAAGCTCTGGGAGATGGTGAAGGACAGGGAAGCCTGTCATGCTGCAGTCCATGGAGTCACAAAGAGTCAGACATGACTTGACATGACAACAACAGCAAGAAGAATTAGATTATTTGTTTTTTTCTACACCTGGATTTAGGCTGGGGGCAGGAGAAGGGGATGACAGAAGATGAGATGGCTGGATGGCATCACTGACTCGATGGATGTGAGTCTGAGTGAACTCCGAGTGTTGATGATGGACAGGGAGGCCTGGCGTGCTGCGATTCATGGGGTCACAAAGAGTTGGACACGACTGAGTGACTGAACTGAACTGAACTGATGGCTAAAAATACTTCTTGTTCTCAGGAGTTTTCTCTGAAGGAGATCATGAGGCTTCACCAACTCTGGAGGGAAGATTGTGCAATGAGTTGAGTCCAGACTAGTGGTATTTCATCTAGAATAGTATTTAAGCCTGAACAATTTACACTTTGATAAAGTACTATATATGTGTGTGTGTGTGTATATATATATATTTACTTTGAGAAGGAAATACTATGCTATGCTTTGAGAAAGAAAATATTGTCCTGGCTTCTCTGGACCTTGGAGTTCAAGCCACACCTTAAGGATAGAGGTTTTCACTTTCTCTAAATAATTGCTGTGTCTATCAAGCAAACTGATCTGGAGTGAGTGGAGACCTTTTCTTTTTTCTGGGGGGAAAGAGAATTAGGGCTTGAGTTGGGATGAGTGAGTATTGTGAATTGTGTGGGTTATTCTGATCACTCACCTCCACCAGGAGGAATCCTGGATTATACTGATTCAGTTCAGTTCAGTTGCTCAGTCGTGTCCAACTCTTTGCGACCCCATGGAATGCAGCATGCTAGGCTTCCCTGTCCATCACCAACTCCCAGACTTAGCTCAAACTCATGTCCATTGAGTAGGTGATGCCATCCAACCATTTCATCCTCTGTCGTCCCCTTCTCCTCCTGCCTTCAATCTTTTCCAGCATCAGGGTCTTTGGAAATGAGTCAGTTCTTCTCATCAGGTGGCCAAAGTATTCGGGTTTCAGCTTCAATATCAGTCCTTCCAATGAATATTCAGGACTGATTTCCTTTAAGATGGACTGGTTGGATCTCCTTGCAGTCCAAGGGACTCTTAAGAGTCTTCTCCAACACCACAGTTCAAAAGCATCAATTCTTCATCACTCCGTCTTCTTTATGGTACAACTCTCACATCAATACATGACTACTGGATAAACCATAGCTTTGATTATATCAGATCTTTGTTGGCAAAATAATGTCTCTGCTTTATAATACACCATTTAGGTTGGTCATAGCTTTTCTTCCAAGGAGCAAGCATCTTAATTTCATGGCTGCAGTCACCATCTGCAGTGATTGTGGAGCCCAAGAAAATAAAATCTGTCACTGTTTCCATTGTTTCCCCATTTGTTTGCCATGAAGTGATGGGACTGGATGCCATGATCTTCATTTTTTAAATGTTGAGTTTTAAGCCGTTTTTTTTTCTTTTTCCTTTCACCAAGAGGATCTAGTTCCTTTTCACTTTCTGCCATAAGGGTGGTGTCATATCTCCATATCTGAGGTTATTGATATTTCTCCCAGCAATCTTGATTCCAGCTTGTGCTTCATCCAGTCTGACATTTTGCATGATGTACTCTGCATATAGGAGAAGGCAATGGTACCCACTCCAGTACTCTTGCCTGGAGAATCCCATGGACAGAGGAGCCTGGTGGGCTGCAGTCCATGGGGTCGCGAAGAGTCGGATACGACTGAGCGAATTCACTTTCCCTTTTCCCTTTCATGCACTGGAGAAGGAAATGGCAGCCCACTCCAGTGTTCTTGCCTGGGGAATCCCAGGGACGGCAGAGCCTGGTGGGCTGACGTCTATGGGGTCGCACAGAATCGGTCACGACTGAAGCGACTTAGCAGTAGCAGCAACTCTGCATATAACTTAAATAAGCAGGGTAACAATATATAGCCTTGATCTACTCCTTTCCCACTTTTCAATCAGTCCATTGTTCCATGTCTGGTTCTAACTATTGCTTCTTGACCTGAATACAGGTTTCTGAGGAGGCAGGTAAGGTGGTCTGGTATTCCCATCTCTTGAAGAATTTTCCGCCATTTGTTGTGATCCACACAGTCAAAGCATTTAGCGTAGTCAAGAAAGCAGAAGTAGATATTTTTCTGGAATTCTCTTGCTTTTTCTCTGATCCAGCGGATGTTGGCAATTTGATCTCTGGTTCCTCTGCCTTTTCTAAAACCAGCTTATACATCTGGAAGGCCTCAATTCACATGTTGTTAAAGTCTAGCTTGAAGGATTTTGAACATTACCTTGCTAGCATGTGAAATGAGTGTGATTACGTGGTAGTTTGAACATTTTTTGGCATTGCCCTTCTTTGGGATTGGAAGGAAAACTGACCTTTTTCAGTTCTGTGGCCACTGCTGAGTCTTCCAAATTTGCTGGCATATTGAGTACAGCACTTTCACAGGCTCATCTTTTAGAATTTGAAATAGCTCAGCCGGAATTCTATCACCTCCACTAGCTTTGTTGTTAGAAATGCTTCCTAAGACCCACTTGACTTCACACTGCAGGATGTCTGGCTTTATGTAATCCATGATGACCACACCATCATGGTTATTCAGGTCATTAAGATTTTTTGTGTATAGTTCTTCTGTGTATTTTTGCCACCTCTTCTTAATATCTCTGCTTCTGTTAGGTCCATACCATTTCTGTCCCTTGTTTTACCCATGTTTGCATAAAATGTTCCCTTGGTATCTCTGATTTGCTTGAAGAGATCTCTAGTTTTTCCCATTCTGTTCTACTCTATCTTTGCATTGTTCACTAAGGAAGGCTTTCTTATCTCTCCTTGTTATTCATTTGAACTCTGCAATCAAATGGATATATTTTTCCTTTTCTCCTTTGCCTTTTGTTTTTCTCATATTTGTAAGGCCTCCTCAGACAACCATTTTGTCTTTTTGCATTTCTTTTTCTTGGGATGTTTTGATCACCACCTCCTGTACAGTGTTACGAACCTCCATCCGTAGTTCTTCAGGCACTCTGTCTATCAGATCTAATCCCTCGAATCTATTTGTCACCTTCACTGTGTAATCATAAGGGGTTTGATTTAGGTCATATCTGAATGGCCTCATGGCTTTCCCTACTTGTTTAAGTCTGAATTTTGCAGTAAGGAGTTCATGATCTAAGCCACAGTCAGCTCTTGGTCTTGTTTTTTGCTGAGAGTATAGCACTTCTCCATCTTTGGATAACTTTATAGGAAGAAAATTGAATAGTAAGTGAAAAGTGCCAGTGGCAGTAATGAACATGAAGTATGTGAAAGACTGAGAGAAGGCCCAGGTGGCTGAAATGGAAAGAGAGGCTGGTATGTGTTGAGGGTAGTAAGGCACAGAGTAGCTATACCATGCAAAACTTTAAGAGCTTATAGGCTTTTTTTTTTTTTTTTTTAGCTTTTATTTTGTGTTGAGGTATAGCCAATTAACAATGATGTGAGAGTTTCAGGTGAACAGCAAAGGGACCCAGTCATACATACACATGTAACCATTATCCTCCATACTTCCCTCCCATCCAGGTTGCCAACCAACACAGAACACAGTTCCATTTGCTATACAGTAGTTCCTTGTTGGCTATTCATCTTAAACATAGTAGTATATACATATCGATCCCAAATTCTCCCCAACTATCCCTTCCCCTACCCGCGGCAACCATAGTTTGTTGTCCAAATCTGAGTCTCTTTCTGCTTTGTAAGTAAGTTCACTTGTATCATTTATTATTAGATTCCACATATAAGGGATGTCATGTGATATTCTCCTTCTCTTTCTGACTTCTGTCAGTATGACCATTTCTAGGCCCATCCATGTTGGGGCAAATGGCATTATTTCATTTATTTAATGGTTGAGTAACATTCCATTGTTTATATGTACCACATCTTCTTTATTCATTCCTCTGCTGATGGACATTTAGGTTGCTTCCACTTCTTGGCTATTGTAAACAGTCCTGCAATGAACATTCGGGTGCATGTATCCTTTAGTCTCACATTTTTCCCTAGGTAGATGCCCAGAATTGGGATTGCAGCATCATATGGTAAGAGCTTACAGGCTTCTTAATGAGTTTTATGCTTGCACTTAGAGTAATGGCAAGTCATAAGTTTTAAGAGAGATGAAGACGATCAGGTTTGGATTTTGCAAAGATTATTCTGCAGGTTTCTATAGATTTTGCACTTGAGCCAATTGTATTAGGAGAGAGGAGGAGCCTCTATGTCAATTATATTGTAGCATAGACCCACTTGTAGCACTCAGACCAGCAGTTGATTTGTGGAGGAAGTAAGGGTTTGTTTAAGAGACTTAGACCTTCCTGGATGAGGACTCTGATAGAAGCATGGACATCTGCAGAATAAAAGTTCGCATAAGTTATCATATGGCTGTTAAAAGCAGTGTGACTTTATTTAGCAATCACAGGCTGGTAAACTGGGGAGTTATAGGTATAAATATGTACCTATATATAAAAAACTTGATTGAGATCATACTGAATGACAATGAAATATTAAGTAAATCACTCCCTTTTATTAATTAATAATTAATAAACTTTTCAACTTCATTAAACATTTATGTACATTTTTACTTGTTTTATTTTATACAATTCCATGGATTTAGTATAATTTATGGCTTGCCAGTGGGTATTTGTATTATTTCTAAGTTTTTATTGTTATAAAAACTTTAAAAAATTGTTATGTGTACTTGAATACAGTTGTATTGTTGCATGTATGCTGGAGATGTTCTTGAAATCAATGATTCTGGCAATGGGAGGGGGGAATCCTGAGAATATATGTTTGCTATATAATGGCATGTTTTCACCTTGTTTTTCTTACCCATTTGATCTCTCATCTGTATTGTAAGAGGTCTTGCCAACAGTGAATGGTAGTATTCTTTTCTTTTTTGCCTATTTGATAAGTACAATTTGGATCTCATTTTAATTAGCATGCCATTAAATTAAAAAAAAAAGTTAAATCTGGAAGAAACCCTACAGAGTGTCTAATGTAACCAACTCATTTGACAAAGCTCTCAGAGGCTATATGTTGGCTTGTGCCTAAGACCTCACAGCTAGTGAGTTGCAGAACAGGCATTATGATTTTGTCCTCCTCGACCTCAACCCAGGGCTCTTTCCACTAAAACAAGCTCAGCAGAGGTCCTTGTCACAGTGCTCTTTCTGGAGGCATCGATGTGTAAAACTGTGGGGAGAGAGTTGGTTTTTGTCCAGTGAAAAGCTATTAGCAGCTGATTGTAACCTACAGAAGCAATTAGTAGGCCCAGGTTCCTAGGGATGCTTCTGCCCAAGGGAAAGAATGTGAGGAGTCCATAACATCCAGGAGGTCTGGTTTTCCTTGCACTAGAACCTTTTCAGGAGAGGACACTGAGCTAAGGAAAACTTAACTTGGATAAAATTGTTCTCTGGCCAACCTCAGCATGAATCTTACTAGGGTTAGACTTTCTTGCCTATGGGTCTTCAAGTGCAGACAGAAGATTCTTTAACCTTTTTCTGGGAAGAAGGATTAACAGTGGCTAATCAGGGTATTGACAGGAGGGCATTCTTACAGGAAGAAATTTGAGCTATAGCCAAAGACTCCAAGTTGCAGTCTAACCTCAAGTTTTGGTTTTTGAGGAATGCTGCTGGGAGAAACCACTTGCCTTCAGTTTCCTCTTGCCCCTTTCAGTCTCTTTTGCACATTGTCAGCAGGGTCCTCATCTTAAAGTCCTTTTATATCTCATGCCCCATTGGCCTTACAGCAAGTTCAAAACCAAGTCTTTTTCTACATAATAGAATAGTGGAAGGAGTTATACGAGGAAAAGACATTTAATAAAAAGGCTATCTTTGAAATAAATGAAACTGAAGACTCAAAACAGCATGTATTTTGAAATTCATTCATTCATTTATTTAACAGCTATTTATTGAAGACCTACCTTGGTATGTTAGGTACAGAGTATATAGTGTGAAAGAAGTGAGCATAGTCCCTGCCCTCAAGTCACTTTTAGTCTAGTACAGACAACAAGTGTTAGAAAAAGGTAGGAATTATGACAGGAGATGAGGACAGAAATAAGAAATCATACAGAAGTAAACTTCAGTCTAGTCTGAAGGCCAGGCCAGCACTCCTCAGTGAAGTGTGTTCTCACTTGAGACATGAAGGACAACTAGACTTAGCCAGAACAGACAGTATGGAGAGTGTTCCAGGATGAGGAATCAACATCCGTGAAGGGCCAAAGACTAGGAAAGATATGGCGTGAAAGGCACAGATAAGGATTTTGGGATGCCTGAAATATTAAACTTCAAAAACTTGGATTGCACAGATTGAAGCTGGGAAGATGGACACCAGAACTGGAAAGGCCCGAAAGAAAGGTGAAGGTCTGGGTAGTATGTGAATGGTGAAGGAAAAATTCGACAGGTTTTCAGAACTAAAATGACAGTAACAAATTCATGGCTTTCCTGTGGCTCCGTGGCAAAGACTCTGCCTGCAGTGCAGGAGACCCGGATTCAATCGCTGGGCCAGGAAGATCCCCTGAAGAAGGAAATGGCAACCCACTCCAGTGTTCTTGCCTGGAGAATTCCATGGACAGAGGAACCCGGCAGGCTACAGTCCAGGTGGTCATAGGGTCAGACATGACTGAACAGCTGACACACAACAAACTTATGACTCAAAAGGATTACTTTGGCTACAAGGTGGAGAATGGATGGCAGGAGAACAAGTATGAAGTAGAGGAATGAGCTAGGAGGCTGTTGTAATACCAGGTATTAGATGAGGTAGTGGCAGGTGGGCAAATTTTGGTGTCATTGCTCCAACCTTCTGAGAATCTAATATTGGAAGGGGTCCAGAGCACGAAGAGAAGGACTAGCCTGAGACAATTGTTTTTAAACAGGCATTCATCAGAATCACCTGGAGGGCTTGCTAAACTGCAGATCATTAGACCCAGAATTTCTAGTTCTGTAAACTTAAATTTGCATTTCCAGTAGGTTCCCTGATGTTGCTTACTTGGAAACTAAACTTTGAAAACCACTTCTGTAAAACATGGGTACTAAAGGTGCATCATTCTATTTAGCTTTTCTTATTTTCACAAAGTTGGAAGAAGGTCATCTGTTTGAGAGCAAATGGAGAGGCAACAAAACAACCTGTCTGCAGACAGTATATGTTTAGTGTTAAGCAAGGCAGAAGCTTGATTAAGAGAGCAGAGTGGTATTTTGGGATAATGCTGAACTTCAGATGAGATCAATGATCTTAAATTTATATGACACAAATCTACCAGTTTTTGTGACTTTATACCAAATAGCTCAATTTCCCATGTGCATCTGCAGAGAAGGTAGATATTTGAATAATCCAAAGTTGGTGTTTTCCTGGGCTAGAATTTCAGGATGGTGAGTTAAGGTTAATGATGAGCCATTGAAATGTTGAGCTTTGAATCTGAGGAGTGGAAGGAAAGAGAAGAGAGAAAGATCCTGGCAAAGAAAAAGTTGAGAATGAGAGATTCTAAAGAATTGATAAAACTGGTGTATTGGGGCTAAATGAACCAGAAAACTAGAAGAGCAAGATATTTTAGTTAGAGAACAAAAGCTCTAAGATTATGATGTCAAGGATAGAACAATATGGGTAATAATGAATGCCAAGGTTACCGTGGGAGTAGATAGTTGAAGTGAATGAAGAAGGTCATGGGAGATGATGAATTAGAGTACCGAGATTTCAGAGAATTGTTCTCTCCATGGATGTGGTAGAGAACTAGGATGGTGAAAGAAGTTAACACGATGTGTCCAAGTTTCAGTAGATGAGGGAGACTAACTAGGCCCTGCTTGTCCCCACTGATAAACAGGAGTGTAGGATAGTACAGTCAATGACACAAGTGAGCCTCAAAGGGAGGCTTGCAGAAGAGAATTAGGAGTTGTATGATGCTGGAGCAGCAGTGAGGAGATGGGGGCATCCTGATTTAGACCATATAATAAATGGGGTGTAGGAAAATGAACAGCCTTCCCTTGAAAGACCTACAGGGAGAGTGAGGTCCTCAGTAGGGGAGCTGATTTTCTCTTAGGGAAACAAAGCAACATGTAGCAAACAGTTGAGGTTGTAGGGAAGTTTGTTAATAATTAGATATGAGCTTTAGAGGACATAGTGGAAACATTTTAATTTATGGAATAGAAGCAGCATACTAGAGAACGTTGTTGGCAAGGAATCAATAAGTGTGTCAGAGCCTCATTTCTTAATTTATAGTTTGCTGAAGATTAGTGAAATTGATTTATACATTTGCTGAGATTGTCAATTAGCTGCAGAAAGTCATTCATATGCTCCTTGAATTCCAGCAGGCTTGGTCATGTTAATGACACAGAGGAAAGTCAGAAAATATATGTGTAATTAGAATATTGATAGTATAAAAGCGGGAACTGAGTTTGTACTATCTTACACACTTTCAGAATTACATTTATAAACCATATAAAAATAAATCCAGACATCTGGAGACCAAAGTCACCTACATAAGACTGCCTAAAAGGTTAACATGATTAAAATTTATGATGCTCATTGTTCCTGCTGCCATTTAATACCAAGTGGTATATGGTTTTTATTCAAAAGGAAGTAATTATACTGAATTTATTATATTGCTAGATAAGGTATTTTAAACTACATTTTAGAACAATTTAGGTATGAGTCTTGTAGGATGAAATAACCTTATATATGTGTAGAAAAAGATTTAAAATCCTGTTCACATTTCTAAGATTGTATTCTGATATAGATGAGATTTGCAGCTCCAGGTCTTCCAGCATACAGTCTTCTAAGATTGTATGTAGTGTTCCTCATGGAAGGGACTGAATGCAAATTTTTTTTCATATACACATAGCTCAACCATTGACTGGAGGTAGAGTGGTTTCTCTGTCTGAAGAGAAGGGGGAGGTCATGCTGTGCTGGTTTTTAAGATTTATTTCTTCATTCTTGTCCTTTTTCCCCAGCTTGGTGCTGTCTCTTCATTTGGCAGGGAAGACACTCAACCCTCCCAGGACCCTCTGACATGCTTTTTCTGGGCTTCCATCCTGG
The DNA here is from genome assembly GCA_006408695.1 of Aepyceros melampus. Taxonomy (NCBI): domain Eukaryota; kingdom Metazoa; phylum Chordata; class Mammalia; order Artiodactyla; family Bovidae; genus Aepyceros; species Aepyceros melampus. Next base: position 80,415 of record SJXQ01008402.1, on the reverse strand, counting down.
GGTAAGAATTGGCAGGAGATTGGATCCCTGGAGGAAGGGAGATACCTGAGTACTTCCCTCCCTCTTTCTCTTCTTTAAGTCACATTTCTGGCATTGCTTGTTTCTTCTAGGACTCCATAACTCCTGGGCAGCCTCACCATGAGTCCAGCTTCTGCCAGGATAACTCAGACCATAGGTCTCACTAATCCACGAACACGTACATGCTCAGCCACTCAGTAGTGTCTGCCTCTTTTCGACCCCATGGACCGTAACCTGTCAGGTTCATCTGTTCATGGAATTTTCAGGCAAGAATAGTGGAGTGAGTTGCTATTTTCTCCTCCAGGGGATCTTCCTGACCCAGGGTTTGAACCTGCATCTCTTGAGTCTCCTGCATTGGTAGGTGGATTCTTTACCACTAGTGCCACATGGGAAGCCCTTCAGTAATCCATATCTCTCCCTATGTCCTCTAGCTCTCGGGTGGTCACAGTTCCTGCTATTTGTGGTTACAACTTCTGGCTACCTCTCTGATTACTCTTGCCATCTTCATTCCAGTATCAAATTACCTTTGTTTTAAATTCTTAGAAAGGTTTCTGTTTTCCTGATAGGACCTTGACTGACATAAATGTCTGATAAAGTTGTGGTAAGACTCTATAAGTATGCTGCTGCTGCTGCTAAGTCACTTCAGTCTTGTCCGACTCTGTGCAACCCCAAAGACAGCAGCCCACCAGGCTCCCCCCATCCCTGGGATTCTCCAGACAAGAACACTGGAGTGGGTTGCCATTTCCTTCTCCAATGCATGAAGTGAAAAGGGAAAGTGAAGTTGCTCAATCGTGTCCTACTCTTAGAGATCCCATGTACTGCAGCCCACCAGGCTCCTATGTCCATGGGATTTTCCAGGCAAGAGTACTGGAGTGGGGTGCCATTGCCTTCTCCGTCTATAAGTATAAATCAAGAATATAGGGCAGTGACTGATGTATTAACAAATTTTTGAGTGGGAAAAGCAACCTTAGAAAGCAGTTATGCATCATCTTTCTAAATGGTGCAAAAAGTTACAGGCCTCTCATAAATAATGTGTAGTCACATTAAATAATTGCAATCACTTTCTCAATGCCTAATAAGTCATGTTGTCAGGAAAGAGTTTTGAAAAAAAAAATGGAGCCAAAGATACAGTGATTTGAATCATTTTGATACTAGCTTGAGGAAAATAACAGTCATCAGAATAATTCCCACCTCTGCCACAGTTATAAGGAGCTCAAGTACTAGGCATTTGCATTTTATGCAAAGGATGCTTTTCTGAAGGCCAGCTATAATTCAAAATGCATATGATTGAAGACTAAACTTTCCATAAGCCTGAATAAGTCTACAACTTGTTTTATTAGTACACAGTATCATGGCTATTGATTGTCCTTCATGGTCATTTATCACATCTTCTTTCCAGTTATTGATTTTGGCTTATTCCTAAACTGTCAGTAGCCCTACTGCTTGATCAATAATATACAGCATACTTTACATATGAGAAAAAATTCAAGTATGATAATAGTGAATGAAAAATTTCTTGTGCAATTTTGATGAAGTAAACAAAATAAGACTGCGCTACAGAAGAAAGATTGGTTGGGTATTTATAGTTTATGTGAGAGGCTCATCTATTTGGCAATAGCCTATACACAATATGCAATGAAGTTGGCTTGCCAGCTCAGAAGTCATAAAATTCTTTGTCAGCTGTTACAAAATGGGAAGATTAAATGATTTTTTTTTCCAAATTTTATACCTGAAGTGAGAATTTAGTACTGTATTATTTTGCATCATATCAAATTTGCCTAGTTTAACATAAAATGAAAACCCAAGTCACAGCAAAAAGTTTCAAAACAACTAATCTGAAGTTAGGGGCATATGTGTACTCAGAGTTTTGTTTTTTTTTTTTTTTTAAATTATGTAGTTTTCAAAGAGAGTTTAAAAGAATTCTATTCAAGCTTTGAATAAATATAGGATTTGATTAAACAGCATTTGGTAACTGTGATACTAGGGTAAGAGTATCATACAAACACACACACACACATCTTTGCATTTTGCATTAACTTATTATCCTTTTAAGCTTAATAATTAGGAATAGTGTTGAAGTATTAATTGCAGTGTTATTCAAGTCTGCAGTCTGAGCCTGTTTCCTATTAAAGCTTAAACAGAAGACTCAGGTATCCATTGCCTGAGGGAAAGAGGAATAGAAAAATCAGTCAATTTTTGGCTATAATTTTTTTTCTTTAAAAAAGTTATTTTTAATTGTAGAATAATTGCTTTACAATGTTGTGTTGGTTTCTGCTGTACAACAACGTGAATCAGCTATAAGTATACAATTATCCTCTCTACTTTGAGACTCCCGCCACTCCCCTATGCCACCCCTCTAGATCATCACAGAGCACCAGGCTGAGCTCACTGTGTTATATAGCAACTTCCCATTAGTTATCTACTTTACCATGATAATGTATATGTTTCAATGCTATGCTCTCAATTTGCACCACTCTTTCCTTCCCTCTCTGTGTTCATAAGTCTCTTTTTACATCTGTGTCTTTATTCCTGCCCTATTTATAAGCCATCAATAGGCTTATAAATGCAAGGGAGAAACAACAGTTTTGAGAGAAAAAATGCTTTTGAGTTTGAAGAATCTGAACATTTGCATTGGCTTGAAAAAACAGAATTTTGGGAACACAGTTATGCCATGAACAACAGATACGAAAAGTACTGCCAAAGACAGTTTTCCATCTCCCTGACTACATAAAATCTCAGGAACTAAGAGGAGAGCCTAAAGGAAGGAAATGAGTTCTAAGTATGTCTTCCTGATAAATGGGTGTGTACTCTGGTCCCTGAGGTTGGGGCCAGAGAGGGAGTAGAAATTAAATACCTGAGATAGTTTTTTGGTATTCAAGGCCAGTGGCTATTGAAGCCTACTTCAGGGATGAAGCCCAGGGAGACAGCCAACTATGAAGAGAAGCATTTCTGATTTCCAGGTGGCACATCTAGCCAGAGAGCACTTTAGACACCTTGGAAAGTCCTCTACTCTTCCCAAATGGCATGGTTGGGGGAGTGACCACTTCTTTTGTGCATCCCACAATTAGGCCTGGAGTAAATGAGAAACATCTGGCACTACAGAGACCTTGAGGGCAGTTTAAGGAAGACGTGGGCCATGTTTTAACCTCATGTCAAGAGATGCAGTAACCATGATAATGTATATGTTTCAATGCTATGCTCTCAATTTGCACCACTCTTTCCTTCCCTCTCTGTGTTCATAAGTCTCTTTTTACATCTGTGTCTTTATTCCTGCCCTATTTATAAGCCATCAATAGGCTTATAAATGCAAGGGAGAAACAACAGTTTTGAGAGAAAAAATGCTTTTGAGTTTGAAGAATCTGAACATTTGCATTGGCTTGAAAAAACAGAATTTTGGGAACACAGTTATGCCATGAACAACAGATACGAAAAGTACTGCCAAAGACAGTTTTCCATCTCCCTGACTACATAAAATCTCAGGAACTAAGAGGAGAGCCTAAAGGAAGGAAATGAGTTCTAAGTATGTCTTCCTGATAAATGGGTGTGTACTCTGGTCCCTGAGGTTGGGGCCAGAGAGGGAGTAGAAATTAAATACCTGAGATAGTTTTTTGGTATTCAAGGCCAGTGGCTATTGAAGCCTACTTCAGGGATGAAGCCCAGGGAGACAGCCAACTATGAAGAGAAGCATTTCTGATTTCCAGGTGGCACATCTAGCCAGAGAGCACTTTAGACACCTTGGAAAGTCCTCTATTCTTCCCAAATGGCATGGTTGGGGGAGTGACCACTTCTTTTGTGCATCCCACAACTAGGCCTGGAGTAAATGAGAAACATCTGGCACTACAGAGACCTTGAGGGCAGTTTAAGGAAGACGTGGGCCATGTTTTAACCTCATGTCAAGAGATGCAGTAGTCACTTTGATATCTTATGTGTTTTTCAAAAATTTTGACCCATGAGCTGCAATAGGAAAGACATTGTACATTGTGTTCCAGGACCACAAAATATTCATAAAACTATTTTTATTTATGATGTTGGTTTATGTTTTCTTTCCTATTCTATTTTTTTTATTGTAAGATTGTCTGGTGTGATCTATTCAATTGATGTCATAGATTAAAACCCACAGTTTGAAAACATTCTGTAGTGCACACCAGTGGATGATCTGCCTGGCAATCTCTAATTTCTCCCCACCCATGAGATGTAAAAAAAGAGGAGGGAGTCCTCCAAATTGACTGAAATTGGGGCTAAATGAGATTAGGTAAAGTTATAAAAAATAATTATATTTCATATACTCGGGTACAGTGAAGAAAAATTTGCATTCATTACAGTACTCAGTGGTTATACTTAATAAAGAAGTACATTTGAAAAAAAGGAATTTTAAAATTTATTTTTATTCTTTTTAAAACAATTTATTTATATTTTATTGAAGGATAATTGCTTTATAGAATTTTGCTATTTTCTGTCAAACCTCAACATGAATCAGCCATAGGTATACATATATCCCCTCCCTTTTGAACCTCCCTCCCATCTCCCTCCCCATCTCACCCCTCTAGGTTGTTACAGAGCTCCTATTTGAGTTTCCTGAGCCATACAGCAAATTGCCATTGGCTATCTATTTTACATATGGTAATTTAGGTTTCCATGTTACTCTTTCCATACATCTCACCTTCTCCTCCCCTCTCCCCATGTCCATATGTCTATTTTCTATGTCTGTTTCTCCATTGTTGCCCTGTAAGTAAATTCTTCAGTACCATTTTTCCAGACTCCATATTTATGCATTAGAATAAGGAATTTATCTTTCTCTTTCTGACTCACTTCACTCTGTATAATAGGTTTTAGATTCATCCACCTCATCAGAACTGATTCAAACGCCTTCCTCTTTATGGCTGAGTAATATTCCATTGTGTATATGTACCACAACTTCTTTATCCATTCATCTGTTGATGGACATCTAGGTTGCTTCTATGTTCTAGCTATTGTAAATAGTGCTGCAATGAACAATGGAAATACATATGTCTCTTTCAATTTTGGTTTCCTCAGGATATATGCCTAGGAGTGGGATTGCTGGTGGTTTCATATGGTGGTTTATTCCTAGTTTTTTAAAAGAATCTCCATACAGTCATCCATAGTGGCTATATCAATTTACCTTCCCACCAACAGTGTAAGAGTGTTCCTTTTCTCCACATCCTTTCCAGCATTTATTGTTTGTAGACTTTTTGATGATGGCCATTATGACTAATGGCCACTCTGATGGTGGTGTGAGGTGATATCTCATTGTCATTTTGATTCGCATTTCTAAAATAATGAGTGATGTTGAGCATCTTTTCATGTGTTTCTTAGCCATATGTATGTCTTTTTTGGAGAAATGTCTGTTTAGGTGTTTTTCTAACTTTTTGATTGGGTTGTTTGTTTTTCTGGTATTGAGTTGTACGAGCTGCTTGTATATTTTGGAAATTAACCCTTTGTCAGTTGTTTCATTTGCTGTTATTTTCTCCCATTCTGAGGGTTGTCTTTTTACCTTGCTTATAGTTTCCTTTGCTGTGCAAAAGCTTTTAAGTTTAACCAGGTCCCACTTATTTACTTTTGTTTTTATTTCCATTACTCAAGGAGGTGGGTCATAGAGGATCTTGCTTTGATTTATGTCATTGAGTGTTCTGCCTATGTTTTCCTCTAAGAGTTTTATATTTTCTGGTCTTTCATTTAGGTCTTTAATTCATTTGAGTTTATCTTTGTATATGGTGTTAAGAAGTGTTCTAATTTTATTCTTTTACATGTGGCTGTCCAGTTTCCCCAGCACCATTTATTGAAGGCCCAGCACCATTATTAAAGGCTATCTTTGCCCCATTGTATATTCTTGCCTCCTTTGTTGAAATAAGGTACCCATAGGTGCATGGGTTTATTTCTGGGTTTTCTATCTTATTTCATTGGTCTATATTTCTGTTTTTGTGCCAGTACCATACTTTCTCGACTGTGGCTTTGTAGTATAATCTGAAGACAGGAAGTTTGATTCCTCCTGTTCCATTCTTCTTTCTCAAGACTGCTTTGGCTATTCAGGGTCTTTTGTGTTTCTGTATGAACTGTGAATTTTTTTGTTCTAGTTCTGTGAAAATGCCTTTGGTAATTTGATAGGGATTGCATTAATTCTGTAAACAGCATTTGGTAGTATAGTCATTTTCACAATATTGATTCTTCCCACCAAGGAACATGGAATATCTCTCCATCTGTTTATGTCATCTTTGATTTCTTTTATCAGTGTCTTATAATTTTCTGTGTACAGTTCTTTTGTCTCCTTAGGTAAGTTTGTACCTAGATATTTAATTCTTTTTGTTGCAATGGTGAATGGGGTTGATTCCTTAATTTCTTTCTGATTTTCATTGTTACTATATAGAAATTCAAGTGATTTCTGTGTATAGATTTTGTATACTGCTGCTGCTGCTAAGTCACTTCAGTCATGTCTGACTCTGTGTGACCCCATAGACGGCAGTCCACCAGGCTCCTCCATCCCTGGGATTCTCCAGGCAAGAATACTGGAGTGGGTTGCCATTTCCTTTTCCAATGCATGCATGCATCCTAAGTTGCTTCAGTTGTGTCCGACTCCTTGCTAAATTCACTGATTAGCTCTGGTAATCTTCTGATACTATCTTTAGGGTTTCCTATGTGCGGTATAGTCAAGGCTATGGTTTTTCCAGTGGTCATGTACGGATGTGAGAGTTGGACTGTGAAGAAAGCTGAGCACCGAAGAATTGATGCTTTTGAACTGTGGTGTTGGAGAAGACTCTTGAGAGTCCCTTGGACTGCAAGGAGATCCAACCAGTGCATCCTAAGGGAGATCAGTCCTGGGTGTTCATTGGAAGGACTGATGCTGAAGCTGAAACTCCAATACTTTGGCCACTTCATGTGAAGAGTTGACTCATTGGAAAAGACCCTGATGCCCGGAGGGATTGGGGGCAGGAGAAGGGGATGACAGAGGATGAGATGGCTGGATGGCATCACCGACTCGATGGACATGAGTTTGGGTAAACTCCGGGAGTTGGTGATGGACAGGGAGGCCTGGCGTGCTGCGATTCATGGGGTCGCAAAAAGTCGGACATGACTGAGCGACTGAGCTGAACTGAACTGATATATGGTTCATGTCATCGGCAAACAGTGAGAGCTTTACTTCTTCCTTTCTGATATGGATTCCTTTTATTTCTTTTTCTTCTCTGATTGCTGTTGGTAGGACTTCCAGAACTACGTTGAAGAACAGTGGTGGAAGTGAACACCCTTGTGTTGTTCCTGATCTTGGGGGGATGCTTTCAGTTTTCCACCATTGAGAATAAAGCTTGCTGTAGGCTTATCATCATGCACGGCCTTTACTATTTTGAGGTAGGTTCTTTCTGAGCCTACTTTTTGAAGAGTTTCAGTCATAAATGGGTACTGAATTTTCTCAAAGGCTTTTTCTGCATCTATTGAGATTATCATATGGTGTTTATCTTTCAGTTTGTTAATATGGTGTATCACACTGATTGATTTGCGTATATTGAAGAATCCTTGCATCCCTGGAATAAACCCAATTTGATCATGGTATATGAGCTTTTTGGTGTGTTGCTGAATTCTGTTAGCTAAAATTTTGTTGAGGATTTTTGTATCTACGTTAATCAGTCATAATAGCCTGTAGTTTTCTTTTCTGTGTTGTCTTTGTCTGGTTTTGGTATCAAGGTGATGGTGGCCTCATAGAATGAGTTTGGAAGTGTTCCTTCCTCTGCAATTTTTGGAAAGAGTTTCAGAAGGATAGGCATTAGCTCTTTTCTAAATGTTTGACAGAATTCTCCTGTGAAGCCATCTGGTCCTAGGCTTTGGTTTTTGGGAGATTTTTTGATCACAGCTTCAATTTCAGTAATTGTAATTGAATTGGGTGGTTCATAATTTCTATTTCTTCCTGGTTCAGTCTTGGAAGATTGAACTTTTCTAAGAATCTGTCCATTTCTTCCAGGTTATCCATTTTATTGCCATATAGTTGTTCACAATAGCATCTTATAATCATTTGTATTTCTGCATTGTCTATTGTAATCTCTCCTTTATAACTTCTAATTTTGTTGATTTGATTCTTCTCTCTTTTTTTCTTGATGAGTCTGGCTAAAGCCTTGTCAATTTTATCTTCTCAAAGAACCGTTTTTAGTTTTATTAATCTTTACTATTGTTTCTTTCTTTTTCATTTATTTCTGCCTGGATCTTTATGATATCTTTCTTCCTCCTAATTTTGGTGTTTTGTTTTGTTTTTTTTTCTTCTTTTCCCTGTTGTTTTAGGTGTAAAATTAGGTTGTCTATTCTTGTTTATTGCTTTCTTGTTTCTTGAGGTAGGATTGTACTGCTATAAACTTTCCTCTTAGCACTGCTTTTGCTGCATCCCATATGTTTTGTCATGTTTTCATTGTCATTTATTTCTAGAAATTTTTTGATTTCCCTTTTGATTTCTTCAGTAACCTGTTGGTTATTTAGAAATGTGTTGTTTAAGCTCCATGTGTTTGTGTTTCTTACAGTTTTTTTTTTTTTAATTGATATCTAGTCTCATACCATTGTGATTGGAGAAGATGCTTGATACAATTTCAATTTTCTTAAATTTAGTGAGGTTTGATTTGTGACCCAAAATGCGGTCTATCCTGGAGAATGTTCCATGTGCACTTGAGAAGAAGGTGTATTCTGCATTTGGATGGAATGTCCTGAAAATATCAATGAGATCCATCTCATCTAATGTATCCTTTAAGACTTCTGTTTCCTTATTAGTGTCCTATTTTGATGATCTGTCCATTGGTGTGAGTGGGGTGTTAAAGTCTCCTACTGTTACTGTGTTACTGTCGATTTCTCCATTTATGTCTGTTAGTGTTTGTCTTATGTATTGACGTGCTCCTATGTTGGGTGCATAGATATTTACAATTGTTATGTCTTCCTCTTGGACTGATCCCTTGATCATTATGTAGCATCCTTCCTTGTCTCTTATAATCTTATTTATTTTAAGGTCTATTTTGTATGATATGAGGATTGCTACTCTAGCTTACTTTTGCTTCCCATTTGCATGAAATATATTTTTCCATCCTCTCACTTTCAGTCTATATGTGTCTTGAGGTCTGAAGTGGGTTTCTTGTAGACAGCATATATATGGGTCTTGTTTCTGTATCCATTCAGCCAGTCTGTGCTTTTGGTGGAGCATTTAATCTATTTACATTTAAAGTAATTATTGATATATATGTTCCTGTTGCCATTTTCTTAATTGTTTTTCATTGATTTTGTAGATCTTTTTCTTTTCTTCTATTTCTTGACTATATAAGTCCCTTTAACATTTGTTGTAAACCTGGTTTGGTGGTAATGAATTCTGTTAACTTTTGCTTGTCTGAAAAGCATTTTATTTCTGCACCAATTTTGAATGAGATCTTTGCTGAGTACAGTAATCTTGGTTTAGATTTTTCCATTTCAGTACTCTAAATATATCCTGTCATTTCCTTCTGGCCTGCAGAGTTTCCACTGAAAAATAAGCTGTTAAACATATGGGGTTTCCCTTGTGTGTTACTTGCTTCTTGCTTGCTGCTTTTCATATTCTTTCTTTTTGTTTAGTCTTTGTTAGTTTGATTAGTATGTGTCTTGGCATGTTTCTCCTTGAGTTTATCCTGTATGGGATTCTTTGTGCCTTTTGGATTTCACTGACTATTCTCTTTTCATTGTTGGGGAATTTTCAACTATAATCTCTTCAAAAAATTTCTCATACCTTTTCTTTTTCTCTTCTTCCGGGACCCCCTATAATTTGAATGTTGGTGTATTTGATATGGTCCCAAAGGTCTCTAATGCTGTCCTCAGCTCTTTTCATGCTTTTTACTTTATTCTGCTCTTTGGAAGTTGTTTCCACCATTTTATGTTGCAGCTCACTGATTTGTTCTTAGCTTCAGATATTCTGCTATTAATTCCTTCTAGAGTATTTTTAATTTCAGTAATTGTATTGTTTGTCTCTGTATGTTTATTCATTAATTCTACTTGTTTTTCTTTGTTAATTGTTAATTGCTTCTTTCATTGTCTCCATTTTGTTTTCAAAGTTTTTGATCATTTTTACTCCCATTTTTCTGTATTCTTTTTCAGGGAACTTACCTCTTTCCTCTTGATTTATTTGTATTTCTGTGTTTCTAGTTTGTTCCTTCATTTGTGCAGTTTTCCCTGCCTTTTCATTATATTTTAAGTTATTGTGTTTGAGGTCTCCTTTCCCAGGCTTAAGGAAAGTTGAATTCCTTCCTTGATGAAGGTTGAATGTTTTCTTCCTTTTGGTTTCTTCCCTCCTAAGACTGATATAGTGGTTTGTGTGATATTTTTGCTGAGTTTTTGCTTGTTTGTTTTTTTTTCCTCTCATGGGCATGGCTGAGAGAGGTGGTAATGATGTCTGCTGATGATTGGGTTTATATTTTTGTTTTGTTTGTTGTTTAGATGAAGCATCCTGCACAGGGTGCTGTTGGTGGTTGGGTGATGCAGGGTCTTGTATTCAAGTAGTATCCTTTGTGTGAGTTCTCACTATTTGATACTCCCTAGAGTTAGTTCTCTGGTAGTCTAGGGTCTTAGAGTCAGTGCTCCTACTCCAAAGGCTCAGGGCGTGATCTCTGGTCAGGAACAAATGTTCCAAAGTAGTTTGTTATGGCATGAAGTGAGATTAAAATAAATATCCAAAAACAAGAAACAAAAGATGAACCCCAGACAAATGGCAGTTACAAAATCAGGCAAATAATATTTAAAATAATGGAATATACACTTATACACCCATGAGCAAAGTGAAAACAGTTCAACAAAAATAAGGTATAATAGATTGACCTGGCAAACAAAGGAAATAAAAATTATATTTGCCAGTTAAGAACAAAACTAACTTAAGCACAAACTGAAAAACAAAACTAAAGCAAGGTGCTATGTGAGGGATAAAGCAATGAAAACAAAACTAAGAAATATGGTGAGAGGAAAGAAAAGAAAGAAAGCATAGATATGCAAAGTTAAATATAGGTAGATAAAGAAGATTTACATATGTTAAAGATTAACTGCACAGGGAAAAGAATAGTAGAAAAGGCAAACAAAGGAGTAAATGTAGAAAAAATAATAATACATTTAAAAAATTAAAATTTAAAAAACAGAAAAGAATAAAAAGAAGAAAATTCCACAGAACTGCAAAAGCCCAAGGTAGAGGCAGAGGTTTATGACAACAATAAAAATGTGACGAGGGAAAAAAAAAAGCTGAAAAGCTTAATTGGATTTCTTAGTGTCAATAAAATCAACAACTACAACAGAGCAGGGGAAAAAGAAAAAAAAAAAAGAAAAAGGAAAAAACCCCAAAGAATCTGCAGAACAAGTCAAAATGTAAGAATAATAAATGTTTTTCTTGAGTCACTGCTGTCAGAGTTCTTTCCCTCTGGGAGTCACAGTCCACCTCACCTCCCTAGGATGCCCTCCAACACTGTGCTGTTCTCTGGACCTGCTGTGGGGGCAACTTAGATTCTAAGCTGGTCCTGCTCCTGTGTAGCAAACAAAGGAGTAAATGTAGAAAAAATAATAATACATTTAAAAAATTAAAATTTAAAAAACAGAAAAGAATAAAAAGAAGAAAATTCCACAGAACTGCAAAAGCCCAAGGTAGAGGCAGAGGTTTATGACAACAATAAAAATGTGACTGAGGGAAAAAAAAAAGCTGAAAAGCTTAATTGGATTTCTTAGTGTCAATAAAATCAACAACTACAACAGAGCAGGGGAAAAAGAAAAAAAAAAAAGAAAAAGGAAAAAACCCCAAAGAATCTGCAGAACAAGTCAAAATGTAAGAATAATAAATGTTTTTCTTGAGTCACTGCTGTCAGAGTCCTTTCCCTCTGGGAGTCACAGTCCACCTCACCTCCCTAGGATGCCCTCCAACACTGTGCTGTTCTCTGGACCTGCTGTGGGGGCAACTTAGATTCTAATCTGGTCCTGCTCCTGTGTGTTCTTGCCTCCAATGTCCACAGCTATCAGCACTAGTGAGTTTTATTTTGTGAGAGCCTTCAATGGACTTTTATATTTCCATTGACACAGAGTCCACTTAGTTGATTGTGTGGATGCTGTAGCTTGTGTAGCTGGTGGGAATGTTTTGGATCTTCTTCCTTAGGCACCCTGCCCCTGTGTTTCAATTGTGGTTTGTATTTCCATCTCTACACATAGGTCATCCACTGGGGTTTCACTCCTGAGGCTGCCCTAGAGGGCTTGGGTTTGCCTCTGCGGGGGCCAGGTGTAGAGGTAGTGCAGCTGCTTGGGTGGCAGGGATTCTGGCAGGACCAGGTACTCAGGGAAGTTGGTAGCTAGGGCAGCAGGAAATATAATGTAGAAGTGTGTGGCAACCAGTATTGGCCAATACACTTCAATATTCTTGCCTGGAGAACCCCCTCTCTGACAGAGACTTGGCGGGCCACAGTCTACAGGGTTGCAAAGAGTTGTACACAACCAAAGAGACCCTGCGTGCATAGAAGCAAGATTTTTCTTTTGCCTGTGGCAGCTCTGCCCCAGTGAGACTTGAGCATGAAGGTAGCATAGTTGCTTGGCTTGCAGGGACCCTGGTGGCGCCGAGGGTGCGGGGACACAGACTGCCTCCACTGCAGGAGTTATGGCCTATCAGAGTCTTTTTTCAAGCCTCTTGTAGCTGGCGATCAGAAGGCCTCTTTGGTCAGTCTTTCTCCAAAGCTCCCCTGTTCAGGCACTTAGAGTGCTCCCTTGCCTAGGATCCTTCTCTGTTGTTTTGCCTGTCAGGCACATCGAAGGGCCCCCCTGGCTGGGATTGGTCCTACTATGTAGATCGGTGGGTCAGTCACTGAAAGGAGCAACCTGGGTGTGGTTCTACTCTGTAGTCCAGTGCATCAGGCTTTTGATGGGCCAGCCTGTCTATTGTTCAGCTCTGATGCTGGCAGGTGGGAGAGAGAGGCTATGGTGATGGCTCACTCCCTATGCATGACTCAGCAGTAGCTGCCTGGTTTTCCTCCACTGGCATTTCCCACCACGATCTCCTCCCTCATGTCCCCTCCATCCGTCTTTCCACAGTCAACAGCAGCCCTTGCCCTGGGATTGCTCTGCAATCCCTAAACTCCAGCTCCCAGCCACTGCACCTTCCAGGAGACCAGTGTTCCTGTCGGAGGTATGTTTGGCTGTGGCAAGGACTGTCTGATTCTCATTCCATTTAGGCTACCACAGATCAGCTGTTTCACTCTTAGTCTTAAATTGACTCAGACAAGTGCCCCACTGTGGGGATTGGATCCCTGCTTCAGTTCCCCCACCACTGAGGGCAGGTCCACTCCTACTAACAATTCTGTTTTTTCCCCTAGTTCCTCCACCCTACTGAGTTTTGCATGGTTCTATATATTCTATTCTTTTCCACTGGTCAGGTACTCCTGTCCACTCTCAGCTGGTGTTCTGCCTGCACTTCTGTGTCTGAAGGTGTCCTGATGTATCCGTGGAGAGAGATGTACTCCACTGTCCACCTACTCCTATGCTATCTTGTTCTCCTCCAAATTTAATTATTTTAAATTGGAGCACGTTCTTTGATGAGAAGATGGTGAAATAGAAAAAAAATAAACATGTCCTGAGAAAACTTCTACTCTGTCCCTGTATTCTTTGTCTTTCAGTTAGAAAGCCTTTGCTTTTTTTTTTTAAATTAAAGATTTTTTCTTTATTGGCACTCAACCTTTGCTTTTTAAAGTACGTTACAACTTTATAAACTAGCTTGTTCTAACCAGGAAGTCACAAACTAAATCCCTCTAGGGACCAAATAGGAAAAAAATAAATGGAGAAACTTGGTGTAAGAGAGAATAGAGGTAATTATGGAAAACTGGACAAAGCTATGCTCTATCTGAAGACAACCAAACACACATTTAAAAAATCAATGTGTAGGCCTACACTGACTGACTGTCACTGAATTCAGCTTTAATCTACTTGTTTGTCTTTAACTGAGAAAGAATTCAGTTATCTCAGAGGAGTACAATGAAATTATCAATATAGGTCAGAATGAATACAGATCTGACCATCCTAACTTATGGTGGACCTGACTTGAAATGGACATTAACTCAGAACAAGGAAGTGGACAAATATTTATGGTAGGGGTGGAGGTGAATGGCATGGACGAAGGGGGCTGGAAAGTTGTATCTGCTTCACCTGGAAGCTTTTTCAAATAACACGTCTATTCATTTCTCCTCCCATCCCTAGATTGTAATATGAAGCACCCCAACCAAAGCCAGATCCTGCAAATAGGAATTCTTACTTTAATGAGCCTATTGTTACTGCTGATAATAGTATTTGGTATTAGTTTGACGTGAGGAGAGTGTAAACAAGATTGAAAGTAATTCCCATTGAAGGTCATCTATTCCAACAATATTTTGACGCTTTACATTCATTCTTTTTCTAACTCCAAATCTAGTTCCAATAAAGAATCAGAAGGAAATCTTATCTCTTCTTGTAGAAACACTGTTTTCTTTCATTTGAGTCAGTGTTTTCTCATTAGTTTATATACAGTTCTTAAGAAAACTCTTCAAAACATAAATCTGAAAAATTTCTCTATAGTGAGATCCCTCTGTGTGCCTCCCTGCCATCACCAGACAAAGAGACTTTTTTTGTTTCCTCAGGGTGCTACAGATGTATATTTTATATATATATATATATATATATATATACACAAACGAGGTTGATATTTTTTTAACTGTGTACTATTTCAAGGCCACAAAATTTTCAGCAACTAAAGATTCAAAATAGACTTTTGCCAGTTACACCCAGAGAATAGAAATACAAATGTATATGTAAGAATATAGAGAAAATATTATTCTCTAGAACTCCAGGGGCTGGAAAGAGCAGATTGGCTTGATTGGGCTGATTATCAAGAAATAAATATTTGAGATGCAGGAGGGAGCACTAGTATCTACATCCTGCAGAGGTGTGTGGTAAGGGAGAAGCTTCTAGAGGTGCATGAGGTGGAGAGGCAGTGACTTAGAGACCTTAACTCTTTATTTTTAAAGTATAGTTGATTTACAATGCTGTATTAATTTCTGCTATACACATTGTACAATGTGACTCAGTTGTACACATATGTACTGTTTTTAATATTCTTGTTATTATGTTTTTTCACAGGACACTGAATATTGTTCCCTGTGCTATATAGTAGGACCTTGTTTATCCATTGTATATATGATGGTTTGCCATCTACTAATCCAAAGCTGCCAGTCCCTCCCTCCCTAGTCCCCAATGCCCTTGGCAACCATATGTCTGTTCTCTGTGTCTATGAGTCAGCTTCTGTTTTGCTGATAACTTCATTTGTGTCATAGTTTAGATTCCACATATAAATGACATCATATAATATTTGTGTTTCTCTGACTTGGCTCACTTAGTATGATAATCTCGAGGTCCATCCATATTGCTGCAAATGGCTGCATTCATTTGTATCCATTCATCTGCTGATGGAGATTTAGGTTGTTTCCATGCCTGGGTTATTGTGAATAGTGTTGCTGTGAGTGTAAGGGTACATGTATCTTTTGAATTATAGCTTTGTCCAGATATATGCCCAGGAGTAGAATTGGTGGATCATGAGGAAACGACAACCCACTCCAGTGTTCTTGCCTGGAGAATCCCAAGGATGAGGGAGCCTGGTGGGCTGCCGTCCATTGGGTCGCACAGAGTCGGACACGACTGAAGCGACTTAGCAGCAGCAGCAGCATGGTAACTCTATATTTAGTTTTTTGAGGAACCTCCATACGGTTTTTCACCGTGACTGTAACACTTTACATTGCCATCAACAGGGTAAGAGGGTTTCTTTTTTCTCTACGCCCTTTCTGGCATTTGTTATTTGTAGACTTTTTAATGATGGCCCTCCTAACTGATAAGAGGTGGTACCTTGTTGTAGGTTTTTTTTTGCATTTCTCTAATAATTAGTGAGGTTGAGCATCTTCTTCTAGCCATCTGTATGTCTTCTTTGGAGAATGTTTTAGGTCTTCTGCTCATCGTTCAATTGGAGACTTATATGTCTTAAAGTTTGGTAAAACTACAGAGCTCTTATATTATCTCAAATATGTTTGGACTTTTAAAATGGAAAACAGAAGTGTTTATGTTTTGATTATTTTATTTTTTAAGCAAGTAAGTAAAGTCACTCAGTCGTGTCCGACTCTTTGTGACCCCATGGACTGCAGCCCACCAGGCTCCTCAGTCCATGAGATTCTCCAAGCAAGAATACTGGAGTGGGTTGCCATTGGAATATAATTGCTTTACAGTGTTATGTTAGTTTCTGCTGTGTGGATGGACATAGAGTTTGTCATAGAGAGTGAAGTAAGTTAGAAAGAGAAAAACAAGTATCAGATATTAGTGTGTATATGTAGAATCTAGAAAAATGCTACAGATGAGCCTATTTCCAAGGCAGGATTAAAGACACAGAGAGCAGACCTGTGGGCACAGTGGGGGAAGGAGAGGATGCTTCAAATTGAGAGGTGAAGATAGACATCTATGTTAGATTCACTGTGCAAGCTGTTTCTGTTTCTCATTTAGATAATTGCAGTTCAGTTGTGTCTTCAGAAGTTGGTATCCTTAACTCAGACAAATCTTTCTCTCTAAAACATTTTCCTCAGCTGCCAAACTGATGCCTCTACTGTATTAAAAAAAATTATGCCCTATTTAAAGAATAACATTTGATGACTCTTGGTTGCCTTACAAGAGAATGCCAAACTTCTCACCACAACACATTCATGACCCTTTATGACGTTGTCTCAGTAAAAAAGGCTTTCTGACATTTCCTGAAGGAGTCATGCTCAGTCACTCTTTCATTTCTCTGTTCAAAACTGACAAATCCAGTGTTTAGTAATTTAGGATCAGAAATAATCTGTACTGAAAACTTGAGCTACATTAATAAGGAGAAAGGAACACTGTTAGGGAATGAAGACAGAGTCAAATGCAGGTGACATTGTTATCTCTAATTTGTTTAACAGTTTAGTTATGAATGTACATATACTCCTTATTAAAAAATTACCAAAAGGAGTATTTGCCCCTAGTTCTTTGGGAAAAGTTGGATAATGCATTGGCTTCATTAATTATATGATCAAAAATCTAGTGTCATCAATCTAGTTTGGAAATCAGAATTTTCAAAATTATTAGTTATTGTGTCTCACTCTTCCTGTATAGCCATGGCAACCAGTTTACTGCAAGTTATTTGGATATAGTTCACATAGGGTTTCTTTTGTAGAAAAGCTGGAAGCGATTCATTTTTCTTAAAAAGTGAACTGAGTGAAATGAGATTATACAGTATGAGACTATCAAATTGTATTATGTAAATGCAAATAAAATAAAATATATTCTTGCTAAAGTGCCATAGGGTATTAAGAAGAGCCTAATGGGATTTACATGAATTCTCATAAGTAAACCTCCTCAGGTTACCCTAGTCCTCAGATAGGAGGCAGAGGACAGTGAACTTCAGTCTTTGACATTTTATAAAATAATTAAAAAAAACTATTTTATACAGAAATCACTTAATATCACTCTTTGTGGAGTGATAGAAAATTTTAAAAGATTGGTGCTTCAGCCATCAGTGTACAGCATAAAAAGTTTTTTTTTGATCCAGTTGGATTTCACTGCTTTGTAGAAAAGAGGGTCATTCAGAGGGCAGCATTATATAGTCAAATTCATGCCAAGTTATTGTCAGTGAAAAATGATAGTAATATTGTCTCTCATTTATTGGGAAACTTTGGGTAAATTGGAATCTCACTCAAATTAGAGGTTCCTTATGGTAAAAAAAATTGCAATATGTAACATACTGCATTTTATTAAGAAGTCAAGGTAAGAAAGTCACTCAGACATTTGAATATTGAAATTTTCACACTGAAAACTGAAATAAGCTTTTCCCCCTTAATAATTCAGATAATACAAATCATATATATTATATATATCACTCATGCTCAGTCGCTAATGGTGCTCATGATTTGTTGCTCAGTCATGTCTAACTCTTTGCGACCCCATGTAACATAGCCTGCCAGGCTCCTCGGTCCACTGGGTTTTTCAAGCAAGTATACCGGAGTGGGTTGCCATTTTCCCTCCAGGGGATCTTCCTGACCCAGGGATCAAACCTGTGTGTCCTGTGTCTCCTGCATTGGCAGGCTAATTCTTTACCACTGAGCCACCTGGGAAGCCATATATATTATATGTGTATGTTTGAATGTTTTTCTAATGTGTTTTAAGGTCAGTGTTTAGTTTTTTTTTTTTATTTTTATCTTTAACTTTCTTGTCTCTAATTCTTTATGTGATCCACTGCTGTCATTAAAAACATTATTTTATAGTATAGTTGATTTACAATGATGTGTTAGTTTCAGGTGTACAGAAAAGTGGTTAAGTTATACATATATCTATTATTTTTAAGATTATTTTAACATATAAGTTATTACAGAGTATTGAGTAGAGTTTCCTGTTATACAATAGGTCCTTGATTATCTGTTTTGTATACAGTAGTGTGTATTTGTTAATCCTAATTTCCTAATTTATCCCCCTCTACCTTTCCTGTTTGGTAGCCATAAGTTTGTCTTCTGAGTCTGTTACTGTTTTGTAAGTAAGTTCATTTGTACCATTTTTTTTTTTTTAGATTCCACATTAAGTGATATCATATAGTATTTACATTGTCTGACTTACTTCACTTGATATGATAAGCTCCATGTCCATTCATGTTGCTGCAAATGGCATTATTTTGTTCTTTTCTATGGCTGAGCAACATTCCATTGGACATATGCACCATATTTTCTTTATCCATTCCTATGTCAATGAACATTTAGGTTACCTAAGATTGCCAGGAGAAACATCAATAACCTCACACATGGAGATGACACTGCCCTTATGGCAGAAAGCAAAAAGGAACTAAAGAGCCTCTTGATGACCATGAAAGAGGAGAGTGAAAAAGCTGGCTTAAAACGCAACATTTAGAAGACAAAGATCATGGCCTCTGGTCCCATTACTTCATGGGAAATAGATGTAGAAAATATGGAAACAGTGACAGACTTTATTTTCTTGGGCTCCAAAATCATTGTGGACAGTGACTGCAGCCATGAAATTGAAAGACACTTGTTCTTGGAAGAAAAGCTATAACAAACCTAGACAGCATACTAAAAAGCAAAGGCATTAATTAGCTGACAAAGATCTGTATAATCAAAGCCATGGATTTTCCAGTAGTCGTGCATGGATGTGAGAGTTGGACTATAAAGGAAGCTGAGTGCCGAAGAATTGATGCTTTTGAACTGTGGTATTGGAGAAGACTCTTGAGAGTCACTTGGAGTGCAAGGCGATCCAACCAGTCCATCCTAAAGGAAATCAGTCCTGAATATTCATTGGAAGGACTGATGCTAAAGCTGAAACTCCAATCTTTTGGCCACCTGACTCATTTGAAAAGACCCTGATGGCTGAGAAAGATTAAAGACAGGAGAAGAAGGGGATGACAGAGGATGAGATGGTTGGATGGGATCACCGACTCAATGGACATGAGTTTGAGTAAACTCTGGGAGTTGGTGATGGACAGGGAGGCCTGGCATGCTGTAGTCCATGGGGTTGCAAAGAGTTGGACATGACTAAGCGACTGAACTGAACTGAATATGTAGCTAGTATATACATTTTATAACCAAACTTTTTACTATTTTTTTTTGTTATCGTAAGCAGTGATATGCTAGTACATGCTTAATAATGGACTTTCTGGGGGTGGGGAATGCCTGATTTGTAGCTGATTTCCATTGTGCAAACACTCCCACCTGGCTTATTTCAAGCTATCAAGGACCTCACTAAATGCAGAATTGGAAAGAGATGTGCAATGGCTCACCACTGTTTAGTGTTTCTGCTGTATAGATACATTATACATAAATAATCTTCAGGGAAGAGATACAGTAAAATGTAGTAAAATAATTAGGAGGTGATACTTTTCTGGGATTTACTACCTTGAGTTTAATATAGTATATTTCATTTCAAGTTAATATAATTTAATTTTTAATAGTTGGCTATAACAACTGGCTCAGAAGAGTCTTGAAAATTTAACAATCTGCTTATTTATCCTGCTCTGAGTCTGGCTCTTGCACAGCCTTGATTTAGGCAATACACCGGTAATTTCACTTTCTACAGCTAGTTTTTGAATAGTTAAGCTTTGAATGTGTTTATAAACTTGTCAGACCCCTTCAGAATTCAGAATACAGAAAAGTAACTAGATGAATGAGCCCTGTTTCCAGGCTGTAGTTGAAACACCTGAACCCTGCTTAGTTTGATTCTCAAATGCACTCACCTCCCCCACCCCTTTGAACGCCTCTGAAATTGGTGTGCATTTTATAATTAAGATATGCACTTTCTCATCATTTACTTCGGGGCATTTTTCTATGCTACCTAAATAATTGTGCATCTTAACAAGTTATGTCATCTTCTAGTTGATGAAATATAGCACTTTAAAGTATGAGAAATTACTGATTTGTCTAGGACACTGTGAGATTATTTTTTTCTTATTAGAAAATGTAAGGAAGCCTCTTCATATTCCAGGAATTGAGTATCTTAACATTAATTCAAAGTGTCTAAGTACTGTGTTAGTAAGAACAAAAAAGGACCAATCTATCAAATGAAGAGAGTTGACATTAAAATGGTCTAGTTCTTAACATCAAAACTATCATGTTCTGAGAAGAAGACATCATTATTTTTCTCTTCATCATAGCTTCAATGTTAACATTCATTATGTGAAAATTGAAGCATGTGCTAATCTATTTCTTTCCTTCCAAAGAAATCCCAGGGCTGATCTCCTTCAGAATGGACTGGTTGGATCTCCTTGCAGTTCAAGGGACTCTCAAGAGTCTTCTCCAACACCACAGTTCAAAAGCATCAATGCTTCGGCACTCAGCCTTCTTCACCGTCCAACTCTCACATCCATACATGACCACAGGAAAAACCATAGCCTTGACTAGATGGATCTTTGTTGGCAAAGTAATGTCTCTGCTTTTGAATATGCTATCTATTGCCAAGTCATTCCATCTTCTGATTTTATAAAAAACAAAACAAAACATGTTGATTTCATGTCAGAGCAGAGAAACAAATAGGGAGTTCTATTCTCTCTCTGCCCCTGCCTTGCCATGGCAAATTAGTTTACTCAACGTATCATCCTTGTATACATTAGTAGAATGGAAGTAGGAAAAGCAAAGAGTGGTGCTTTTTTTGTGGAGTTTAATTGCTGGTTCATGTCTTTTAAAATGTAAAATAACTTTTACTTTGTTTTTCTGCTTATAATGGCTGTACCTATTTAGTGAAAATGTTTGAAAACTACAGAAAAATGGAATGATTAAAATAAAAATTATGCATAATAATCCTATCACTCAGAAACAAGACCATTGTACAGAACTTTTTGTGAACATCTCTGATTTTTTCAGAGGAAAATTTCTTTTGCACAATGTCCCCATGTTAAGAAAATAAACATTTGGAAAATACTTCCAGGAATTTGGAATTACACTCCTAACAATAGTATATGAGAGTGTGTATTCCACTATACCCATGCTAACATTGGATATGATAATTTAATTTACCAATTTAATAACAAACAATTTCATCTCATTTAAAATTTTTGTCTATTTGATTAATGATAGTTTGATTAAGGTTGAACGTCCATGTGCATGTTCATTAGCATCTGCAGTTCTTTAGTGATTAGCTTGTTCAGGTCCTTTGTCCACTTTATTTTAGAATGTTTACATTTTACATGGTGACATATGAAAACATCTATATGTAAGAGATAAAAACTCTTGACAAGTATATTTCAAACATTCTTCCCAATTTTTAAAAAAATAGTTTTTTTTATTATAAAAGCAATAATGTTCATGATGCAAAGTTTAGAAACTATGAAAAGTGGAGAGAGAAAAATAAAAGTCATAATAATCCTTCTTCCTAGCTGTAATTATTGTTTACATTTTGGTGAATTTTTTCCTTTTGGCCTTTCTTTGTTTTACACATTTATATACACTATTTACAAATTCAAATCCATATGCTATGTTTGTATTCAGATTTTTAAAAATTGTATTGTGACCAATTATAAAAGTGCTGTTTGCTTATCTTGATTTCAGTTCTTCCAAATGTAGACCCTGTGACAAGAACTTGGATGTGGGTGTCAAGCTCACACATAGAACCACAGCAAAGCCAAGGACTGACCAGTCAAATGGTAGAGACACAATGAGCTACTTTTATATCAGAGTTACTTACAGAACCAACAAATTGAAGAATAAGACAGAGGAGTCCACTCCCCTTGGTCCTTGTCCCTCACACTGAAGCAGAAGAACCTAGAAGTAACACGAGTGGAGACCTACGCCTAGATTGCTGCTAGTGGATGTATATTCTGCAGCTGCATTCTGATGGGGACAGAACAGAGCAGAAGGTCCTGTGCCTCATGAGAATGTGGGAAGTGGTGGGAAATCATCCTTACCATAGTCAATAGGGAGATGAGTCCCAGATAGCCTCATATCAGCTCCTTATAAGACCTCCCAAGCACACACATGCTAGTGTGCTAGGTGGCATACAAAGTTCTCTACTGAGATGGCTGTGTTGCAGTTCAAGCCTTTACCTATAAGGATACCTGCAAGATTGCCAGGTGCCATAGCTGAGCTGTTTTTCTACAGCTATAGAGAGTGACTCTAGGTAGAAAAAGTAATGAAATGGGGAAAAGGAAACATGGAAGAGTGAAGAACCAATGAAGTGTGTTCATGAACAAATGGGTTACTGCTGCTGGCAACTGTGGCTCACTCCCTGTGGAAGGGAGGCCTCTGGGGAACTGTGTAGATGTCCTATGGGACAGAGAAGCTGAAGTCTTCATCACCCATTCTTATCTCACTTTGCTTGTGGGTTGCTTAACACCGATGCCCTGGCCTTTCTAGAAGATTTTGCATGTGGTTAAGAAAGTTGTAAGGAAGCCAGAGAGGGCAGAGAAGTTTGAGGTCTTTAGGTTGAGATCTGTCAGCAGTTTGGGAATTATCCACTGTAGCTGCATGTGAACTCAGAAGTGGGCAGAAAGGATATGAGCCTCACCACAATGCAGAACACTGAGAACACTATGCATTATAAAAAGAGATATTAAAAATACCTTATTTCCATTTCTATGAGGTTCAGTTCAGTTCAGTCACTCAGTCATGTCTGACTCTTTGTGACCCCATGAGCCGAGCACGCCAGGCCTCCCTGTCCATTACCAACTCCCGGAGTGCACCCAAACCCATGTCCATTGAGTCGGTGATGCCATCCAACCATCTCACCCTCGGTTGTCCCCTTCTCCTCTTGCCTTCAATCTTTCCCAGCATCAGGGTCTTTTCAAATGAGTCAGTTCTTCGCATCAGCTGGACAAAGTTCTTGGAGTTTCAGCTTCAACATCAGTCCTTCCAGTGAACACCCAGGACTGATCTCCTTTAGGATGGACTGATTGGATCTCCTTGCAGTCCAAGGGACTCTCAAGAGTCTTCTCTAAGAGGCAGTTTTGTTAACATTCCAATCATATTTCTCTGAGTTTTCATCAATGATTATATGATATTGCATATTCAATTTTGCTTTTTTTTATAAAAATGACATACCATTTTATAAAAATTTACTCATATTACTACAAGCATACCTTGAAGATATTTCAGGTGCAGCTCCAGATGACAACAATAAAGTGACTATCACAGTAAAGCAAGTCACATGAATTTTTTTGTTCCTTAGTGCATAAAAAAGTTATCTTTACATTATGTTGTAGTCTACTAAGTATGCAATAGTGTTATGTCCAAACAAATAACATATCTACTTTAAGTAAAAAATACTTTATCAATAAAAATTGCTAACATCATCTAATTCTTCAGTGAGTCATAACCTTTTTGCTGGTGGAGGTTCTTGATGGCTGTTGACTGGTCAGGTTGCTAATGGTTGGGATGTGACAGTTTCTTAAAATAAGACAGCCGTGAAATTTGCCACATTGATTGACTGTCTTTCATGAAGGATTTCTCTGAAGCATGCAGTACTGTTGGATAGCATTTTATCCACAATAGAATGTCTTTCAAAATCAGAATCAATCCTCTCAAAACTTGCTGCTTTGTCAACTAAGTTTATGTAATATTCTAAATCCTTTGTTGTCATTGCAACAATCTTCACTGCCTTCACCTGGAATAGAATTCAGAAACCCACTTTTGTTGCTCAACTATTAGAAGAGACTCTTCATCAGTTTTATCATGCATGATGTAGGCTAAGTTGCTTTAGTTGTGTCCGACTCTATGAAACCCTATGGACCATAGCTCACCAGGCTTCTCTGTGGGATTATGGAGTGGGTTGCCATGCCCTCCTCCAGGGGATCTTCTTGACCTAGGGCTCGAACCCACATCTCTTATGTCTCCTGCATTGTCAGGCAGGTTCTTTGCCACCAAAGTCAATTCAGTAATGTCTTCAGGCTACACTGCTAGGGCTGGTTTTCTTGCTCTTTCCACCACATCTAAAGTTACCTCTTCCACTGAACTCTTAAAATCCTCCAAGTCATTCATGAAGGTTGGAACCAGCTACTTCCAAAC
Organism: Aepyceros melampus; assembly: GCA_006408695.1. Taxonomy (NCBI): domain Eukaryota; kingdom Metazoa; phylum Chordata; class Mammalia; order Artiodactyla; family Bovidae; genus Aepyceros; species Aepyceros melampus. The sequence continues at coordinate 55,867 of SJXQ01008402.1, read as the reverse complement.
TCCTGCTAATGTTAACCTTTTGATGTCTTCCCATGAATCTCAAGTGTTCTTAATGACATTTAGAATGATAAATACTTTTCAAAGATTTTCAATTTGGCTTGTCCAGGTCCATCAGAGGATCTGAGGATCTGCCATTATTTATGGCAGACATATAAAAAGTAGTGAAAGTGTTAGTTGCTCAGTTGTGTCCAACTCTTTGCAGCTCCGTGGACTATGACCCACCAGGCTCCTCTGTCCATTGAATTTTCTAGGCAAGATTACTGGAGTGGGTAGCCATTCTCTTCTTCAGGGGACTTCCTGATCCAGGAATTGAACCCAGGTCTCCTGCATTGCAGGTAGATTTCTTACTGTCTGAGCCACAGGGAAGCCCTAGACTTATGAAATATGTTTCTTAAGAATAAGACTTGAAATTGAATTACTTTTTAATCCATGGGCTGCAGCATGGATGTGATGTTAGCATGCATTTCTCCCTCAGAGCTCTTGGGTAACTAAGTGCATTGTCAGCAGTGGTATTTTTAAAGGAACCATTTTATTTATTTATTTTTTGTTTTTGTTTTTTTCCTGAGCAGTAGGTCTCAGCAGTGGTCTGAAAATATTCTGTAATCATATATGTGTTGTTATCTAGACCTTGTGTTCCACAGACAGAGTAGACTTATTATAATTCTTAAGGGTCCTAGGATTTCAGAATGGTATATAAGCATTGGTTTCAACTTAAAGTCACCAGCTGCATCGCTTTCTAACAAAGGAGTCAGCTGGTTCTTTGAAGCTTTGAAGCCAGGCATTGACTTCACCTCTCTTGACTGTGAAAATCCTAGATGGCGTCTTCTTCCACTAATGTAAAACTGTTTGTCTATGTTGAAAATCTGTTTTGTGTAGCCACCTTCATTAATTATCCTACTTAGATCTTCTGGAAAATTTCTGCCACTTCCACATCAGCATTTGCTGCTTCACCTTGGTCTTTGAAGTTATAGAGATAGCATCTATCCTTAAACCTCATGAGCCAACCTCTGCCAGCTTCAAACTCTCCTGTGGGTTCTTCATTTCTGTCAACCTTCATACAATAGAGAGAGTTAGGACTTTGCTGTGGATTAGGCTTTGGTTCGAGGACATATTTTGGTTGGTTTAACTTTCATTCTAGACCACTAATGCAGTTCATGGGGTCTCAAAGAGTTGGAAATGACTGAGCGACTGAACTGAACTGAATACTTTCTCTGTATCAGCAAAAACACTGTTTTGCTTTCTTGTCATCCAAATGTTCATTGGAATAGCACTTTTACTTTCCTTCAAGTATGTTTTATTTGCATTCATAACTTGGCTTTTGTTTGCAACAAGAGGCCTAGCTTTCAGTCTATCTTGGCCTTTGACATATCTCCTCACTAAGCTTAATTATTTCTAGCTTTTGATTGAAAGTGAGAAGTTTGAAACTTTTTCTAGTTGAACACTTAGAGGCCATTGTAGGGAAATCAACTGGCCTAATTTCAATGTTGTTGTGTCTCAGGGAGTGGGGAGGCTAGGGGAGAGGAAGAGAGATAGGGAATAGCTTGTTGATGGAGCGATCAGAACTCACATATAAAACTTATCTATTGTTTGCTGTGTTATAAGAATGTGGCTCATAGTGCCCCAAAACAATTACAGCAGTCACATCAAAGATCACTGATCACAGATCACCATAACAAATACAATAATGAAAAAGTTTGAAGCGTATTAAATTATCAAAATGTGACACAGAGACAAGAAATGAGCAAATGCCATTTGAAAAATGATGCAGATGGACTTGCTGTAACAGGGTTGCCACAATAAAATGAGGGATTCTTATATAAGTGCTGTTTTGTGAACACATTTTTCTCCTTGGAGATTAAAGTTTATTTGGGGAATCAGTACACATGAAAAAGACATTAAAATAACACATTGAATTGAAGAATTATTATTCAAAACATGAATATTTGGTTTAGACCATAAATTTAAAAGGGAGATAGGATTGTGGACGTGTCAAGAAAGGTTTCAATGAAGGGAAGAATTTTAATGTGGATGTTGTAGGACTAAATAGGAAATAGCTCAGATGTTTAGGAGAGTATCAGATAAATTAAATCAGGTGCAGCATGAGTACAGATTCTGAGGCACAGTGAAACAAACTCTATTAGGAAGCTGTGGTAGGCAGAATAATTCCACAACCCACACAATAGAATGGAGAAGTAGTCTGGATGGTCTAGATGGGACCAGTATCATCACAAATAGGTGGTTCTAGTGGTAAAGAATCTGACTGCCAATGCAGGAGACACAAGAAGCACGAGTTCAATCCCTGGGTTGGGAAGATCCTCTGAAGGAGGGCATGGAAACCTTCTCCAGTAATTTTGTCTGGCAAATTCCATGGGCAGAGGAGCCTGGTGGGCCACAGTCCATGTGGTTGCAAAGAGTCGGACATGACTGAATCACTGAGCACACACAGCAAACCTCTGAAAAAATAGGGAGATAGTTTGGATGGTCCAGATGGGATCAGTATTTTCACATTAGTCCAGATGTGCCAGGTGGGCCCAATATCATCACAAGTGTTCTTAAAAGTGGAAGACAGAGGCAGAAGAGAGGTCAGGGTGACATGCTGAGGTGGGAGAAGGACTTAGTCTGCCCTTGCACAAGCTAATGAATATGCATGAATTCTAGAAGCTGAAAACGGCAAGGAACCTTTCCTCCATCTGCTCAGTTCAGTTCAGTTCAGTCACTCAGTCTGTCCGACTCTTTGCGACCCCATGAATCGCAGCACGCCAGGCCTCCCTGTCCATCACCAACTCCCGGAGTTCACTCAGACTCATGTCCATCGAGTCAGTGATGCCATCCAGCCATCTCATCCTCTGTCGTCCCCTTCTCCTCCTACTCCAGTCCCTCCCAGAATCAAGGTTTTTCCCAGTGGTCTTGTATGGATGTGAGAGTTGGACTGTGAAGAAAGCTGAGCGCCAAAGAATTGATACTTTTGAACTGTGGTGTTGAAGACTCTTGAGAGTCCCTTGGACTGCAAGGAGATCCAACCAGTCCATCCTAAAGGAGATCAATCCTGGGTGTTCATTGGAAGGATTGATGCTGAAGCTGAAACTCCAATACTTTGGCCACCTCATGCGAAGAGCTGAGCCTCCCAAAAGGAACACAACCTTTGGACACCTTGATTTTAGTTCAGTGAAAGCCCAGATTGATTTTGCCTGGAAAGTGATGAGTCCTTTAAGTTGCACATTTCATTTTTTTTCAACCAAGAAAGTTTCTATTTTCCTGTTCCTCTGTTCCCATCATTAGTGTCCCTTCTGTTGTCTGGGTTCTATCTTTCCATTTTTATTTTTAAAAATCTTTTCTCACACATTCTAAGAAAGGTTCTCAATTTTTACTTCCACATCTCTAATTTTATTTATTTTCCATGGAGTCAATTACATTAGTTGCTACATTTTATATTTCCTTGTAGAACTTAATCACATTTCCTCTGCCCTGTTTTCTAGCATACTCTCCCCTGTCTTCTGGATCTTTGAGTAAGTTATTTTTAGAGGTGTTCATTTCCTTACCCCTCATAGGACAATGTTTGTTATGATTGACTTTTAATTGATTGACTCCTAACCCCTTATCTATTCCCCTCTCTGCTTATTTTTCCTTTCTGCCCACTGGAACCTAAATAATAAGAGACCTATTCAGTTGTAATATTTTCCAATAAGATGAATTCATGAAATATGCTTAACCAGCTATCTAAAAGGTAACATGGAAGAGCAGAGAAGTATGACCCAGTAGGTGATTATTAGGTTTGTATAATTAGCTTTTTAAAAGAGAGACAGATGCGATGAGTGGGGAAGAAAGGCTTCATAGTGGAGATGAAATTTAAGTTGTTCATTGAAGGCCTAAGTTAAAAATGGTGCAGATGTTCACAGGTGAATCAGATAATATAGACCTCTGATTCTCTATGAATTAAAGTACTGAATGTCCTTCTGAACTTCAGTTAGAACTTATTCAATCCTGCTTATTTTTATACTTCCTTTCGTATTTTCCATCTACTTATCTCTCCAAGCCACATGTAGGTAATTTCTTCAAATTTCTTGTCTAATTCATGAATTCTACTGTTTGAACCACCCGTTTTTTTTTTTTAATTTAATTTTTTATTTATTTTAATTTAAATAATAAATTAAAAATGTTTCTAAAAAATTTATTGGATTCTTTTTCAAGACTTCCTGGTTACTTTTGGTGATATTGATAGCTTATTTTTGTGATTACATTTTTTATTTTGTAAGCATTTTATTCCTATAATTTTGTAAATTTTATTCTGATATGTAAATACATGAAGTTTCTGGAGATTATTTTAACAGGTACTTGTCCATCTGACTTGTTTTCTTGTGGCTTTGATGAATTTTAATTGTGAGTTCATGTTTGTTTGAAATTGATCTTTGCGCACCCTAGGGGTTAACTTGAGGATATTTTCCTCAGGAGGAGATGTGTGTTCCTTCTTGCTGGGCTATGGGGGCACAGGCAATTTAGGGCCACTTCAGTCTCCTTCTTGTACCCCTGGATTAATGGGAGAGTCTCAGGTTGAGTTCCCATTGTTGACACTGGCCTAAGAATAGTCTTCAGGATTTTAGAGTTGGAGGGCTAGTTTACACAGTTTATACTAGTTTATTATCAGGCATACTGACTTTGTAGGCAAACTGTTTTTGCAGTTACTTGTAAACTTTTTTTCCCTTGATATTCTGCATTTCCTTTATGGTGTATTTGGATGTGAATTTACTTTTCTCCTTCTGCTTGGTTCTTAAACACAATTTTGAATGAAATAGTCTTTGATTCTTATAATTACTTCTTTACTCTCTCTTTGAATAGTGCTTCTCTGCCCACAGCTTTCATTCTTTTCTGCCCACAGCTTTCATTCTTTTCTGAAACTTCTATTTGGAACCTTTCTCGGTGATCCCGATTCTGGTAAATTACTCTGGTCTGCTCACACTCTCTATATCTGTTTCATCTCTTTCTGGGACTTCTAAATTTTATCATGTGTAGTAATATTTTTATTTCACTGACCATTTTTTCCCTTTGAAAATATCTTTTCATTTCCTTCCCTGCTTGCTTTCTTTCCTCATTTTAACTTTTTTCAAAATGGAATATATTCCTTTATTTTTTTGAGCTTTCTGAGGCTATCAAGTCCCAAGCCTTTTACAGACTGTTTCATAAAATTGTGTAGTGAGGCCTTGTTCCTATGTTTCAACACTGTGTATGGTTTTGTTCTGTTTTAACCTTTGTGGCACATTTTTCCTACTTCTTCTCATTTTCTCTTATTTCCTGTGTTGCTAGCCTAGAATCCTTTTTTTTTTTTTTTAATTGTCATTTCAGGGCTCCTTGTCTCATGTGGTATTTCAGCTCTAGTCACAGAATCAGCAGGTGGCTTGATTTGTTTCCTGATCTTTAGAATTCTGTGACCTCTTCATCCCACAGCTTACTCAAAACCAAAGCCACTGTTTTTATTTTGCTCCCTTTTTGAAGACTGTGTTTATATGGCACTTCCAGCTTCTATCCCCAGACAATGAGCCAGGCTGAGGTTCCCCTTTTGAAGTGTGAATTTATACCATTTGGACTAGAACGCTCACTTTTGTTTTAGAAGCTGTTTATAGACTGTCAGTATTTACCTTCAGTATTTGGTTTGGTTGCACATGCACTTAAGAATAAAGTTATAGCTTTTTGGTGCAGACATACACCACAAACTATGCTGACCTGATGTGCCTGGTTCCTGTTGAGCTCTTTCCTAGATTTGCTGAGGCTTTGATTTCTTGGTTCATTTCTAAGCACATAGATCAAGATGCCAAAGATAAATCTTCTTTCTGGCCTAACAGTGATTTTGTTTTTTAGAGGGTTGTGGGGATTCTAAACAACTTGCTATTCTTTTGTTATTGCTTTGTTAGTGATACTTTTTATCCCTCCCCTACCAAATAAACCAAAAGAAAGGAATTGATTGGCTTTTAGTTTATGTGATCATCTTGGATTATCTGAGTCGATCTCACTTAGTGAGAGTTGTGCTTTCGATAGCTGTCTCTCTGTTGGACTAATTAGAGCCACACAAATCTATGGCTAGAGTGACAAGAACAAGCCAGGTTTAACCGCATTTCAGCACTCAGTCAGGATGATCCCCTTTTCTTGATTCTGTGAACTATCCTGCAGAACCCTAACTCTGCAGAAGACACTCAGGTTATGCTATGTCTTTGCCCTTCAGCCGCCAGGAGGTGTGTTCTGCCTTTTCGAATGGCCTGCTATCTTGGAAGCTCAGTGGTTCACCTCTGGTCTACACATTGCAACCATAACGATTTTCCTGTTAGAAAGGGTTCAACACTTTCTTTTCTGCTGCATAAATTATCGTCCTTTCCTATTATGTTAATTTACTTTGTGAGTTACAGGGTCTTTTGTCTCCATGCTTAAGCAGGCTTCTTTGTCATGTCCTTCTTGACAACATCTTATCTGGGATGAGTGCCAGAGAGTAGAAGAGGGGTTAGGATGGGAAGTCCAATAACAGTATCATTAACATTATTATTACAACAGCAACAGACTAAACCTTTTAGAGGTTTGTCAGTGTTGTCCCGGCATCACTTTTATCTCCTCCATTCATCTCAGTCTTCTTTGATCCTCACAATAGCTCTGAGTCAGGAGGGGACCACTATTTTCTCCATGCTACAGATGAAGGTCCTGGAGCTCACAGAGAAGTGACTTGTTGAAATCAGAGCTAGTAAGTGTCAGAACAGGAACTGTGATTTTCCCAGCAATATTTGTTGAAATTCAAACTGCCCAACATGGAGCTCATTTACATGGTAGCAGGAATCTACAATAGCAAAGACATTATTTGAAAATGGGTTATTTTCCTATTTCCTGAGTTTTTTTTAATATCTGTTTGCAAATGGACACATGTCTGCGAATAGACAGGCACATGTATCTCCTTTGCGTCTTTCTGCTCTGGTGGTCCTTGATTTTGCTCAGAACCGGGAGTGAAAGACAATGTGCATTAAGTATACTTCTGCCATTTACATTGTCTGAGAGAGGCTATTACACTTGGAAATTCTTTCTAGCAAAATTATGTATCAACTAACTGCTTGTATGAAGAACCTGTGAAAACAACTTTTGGCAGGTAAGTATGTACCCTGCTGGTAAGCTCTGCCTATTCACCTAGAATTATTTTACATCCTTAAATGAATGTCTTTTTGGTAAGCCCTTAAGTTCCTTGAGAATTACTTTATCTGTCCTAAAAAAGAGCTAGTAGTAAAAAGAAATGACCTATTAAGCCATGAAAAGACATGGAGCAACCTTAAATAAATGCTGCTATGTGAAGTACACGAGTCTGAAAGGGCTACATACTGTATGATTCTAACTATGCAGCATTGTGGAAAAGGCACAACTATAGAGACAGTGAAAGGTCGGTGGAGGAGGAGGCAGGGGAAGGGCACAGGTGAAGCCCAGGGCATATTTAGGGCCTGGAAACTATTCTGTATGACCCAGTAATGGTGGGTAGCTGACACTGCCTTTCTTAGAACTGATAGAACTATGCAACACAGTGGACTTTATTGTAAACTATGGACTTTGGCTAATAATTACATATCAACATTGTTTTTCAGCTGTTATAGATGTCCTACATGAATGCAAGGTAATAACAGGGGAAACTAGGTGTTTTGAGGGAAGGAGAGAAAGCATATGGAAATTCCCTATGCTTAATTTTTCTATAAATATAAACCTGCTCAAAAAAGCCTATTAACTAAAAAAAAGGTGGTGTTCCTTGTTCCACATGGTACGTATGGAGAAACTAGAAGTTCTAGGAGGCTCTTCTCTGCAAAGGGTGTCCATCTCTTAGGGTATGACATACAAGTCTCTCTATGTATATATTTATCAAGGTTACAAAGGCTTTGTGTTGGGACCTTCCTTTGTCCATTTCTCTAAACCTTCTGAACAGTTTCCTTTTCTTAAATCTGAAATTTCTCTAATCTTGGTCTTGGCTGAAGGGTAAATTTTTAAGGGAATGTGAGATTCAATGTTTTCAAATATGAGTTACGAGAATGAGAGAATAATAAAAAACACTGAAGTTATTTTCTTGTATTTAGCCCATAGGCATTTTAGCACTCATAATTCATAAACAACTGCAGCTAAAATCCAGTTTTGCAGGGTGCAAGTCCCTTAGAAAGACTACAATTTAAAAAATATTACCCCCTCTGGAACATGTTTGGTTTGGTTCTTTGGTATCAGAAACTTCTTTTAGATTCAGTAACTATAGCTGTGCAAGAAAAGAGACTATTTTTTAAATTTATGTGAATGAAAATACAAGAAATGGCATGTTTTATATCCAGTTTGGTATGTTTCATCTGTACTAAAGACACTGTTGGCAGAAGAAAATAATACTAGAAAACATATGCCTTTCTGCATCTTTATTTCTTATGTCATATTTAGTCTCTTTTAATTTGAACTAGCAGATACACTAAAATTCTCTAGCAGCACAATGTCGCATAAGGTGATGGTCAGCATTAATCAACAAGGAAAAGAATGAAGCTTTCCTAACATAGCATTGCACACAAGCAAACCTCCAAAATGGTTGGTTTCATTGATCAATAACCAGTGTGGTTGTAGAAATATAGGGATTTTGAAAGCAATATCTGAGAGACTGACTCTATTACTAAGTAAGGGCCAAAGCTCCAGAGTGTTTTTAATTAAACAATTCATTGATGAAAACTGGCTAATCTTTGTTTATTGGAATTTATTTTTATAGTTTTTATAAGGACATAATCTCTTGGCCAAAAGAATTACCCCTTGCTAGAGACTGGACTGAGCGACTTGACTTTCACTTTTCAATCCCAGGGATGGGGGAGCCTCGTTGGCTGCCATCTTGGGGTCACACAGAGTCGGACACAACTGAAGCAACTTAGCAGCAGCAGCAGCAGAGGTTGGACAGACTATGGCTCATGAATTAAATCTGGCACACAGTCTGCTTTGTGTATACCCGAGGCCTTTTTTTTTTGCACATCCCACAAGCTAAGAATAGATTTTGAAATTTTAAAGGGTTAAAAAATTGCACAAAAACTGTTAAGTGACCCAGAAAGCCTAAAATATTTTCATCTGGCCTTTGAAATGACTTGCCAGCTTCTAGCTTAGAAAATAGAAACTTGTAGGTCCAGTCCTTGCTTCCTATAACTAGATTAATTTAATTAGCTCTTATCTCTATTCCTTCCACACAAATGGCAGAGATAATTTACTTGAAGCTTTTTAAAAACTCTTCTATTTAGTGTGTTCCTATTGCTCATATTATTAATGAAGTTTTTGAGTTGGCCAATTAATTAGCCATCCTCTTCTCAACTCACATCCTGAACAAATCTTAACTAAGACAAAGGATGGTAGCTGAAGGTCAATATCACCTTCATCACTGCTGACATCTACTTTTGAGGGTGTAACAGTCAGCAGGGCAGTACTAGGGCCAGACTCTCCATATGAAGAGCACAAGACAGCATGGAACCCTGTGGGCAGCTTCTTGAAGGAAGGGGGATAAAAAGGACAGTTGCACTGAGCATTCCCAGTTAATTCTTAAGTTATCTCAGAGAGCAATATTCCTCCAAAAAGAAGAAAATGAATATATGAGTAAAGAGAAACCAGTGGTCAAATATATGCTTAAGATTCATATTGAGAAAATCTCAGGGGTGAGAATGAAGTACTTCTCCCCAAAGTGGTGTTGTTGTTCAGTTGCTAAGTCGTGCCTGACTCTTTATGACCTCCTGGACTGTAGCATGCCAGGCTCCTCTGCCTTCTATTGTCTCCCGCATGAGACATATCCTCCAGTTCATGTCTGTTGAGCTGGTGACACTCTCTAACCATCTCATCCTCTGTGGCCCCCTTCTCCTTTTGCCTTCAATCTTTCGAGCATCAAAGTCTTTTCCAGTGAGTCGACTCTTCACATCAGGTGGCCAAAGGAGTGGAGCTTCAGATTCAGCAGCAGTCCTTCCAATAAATATTAAGGGTTTATTTCCTTCAGAATTGACTAGTTTGATCTCCTTGCAGTTGCAAGGGACTCTCAAGAGTCTTCTCCAGCACCACAATTCGAAAACATAAGTTCTTCTGTGGTCAGCCTTCTTTCTGGTCCAACTCTCACATCCATACATGATTACTGAGAAAACCATAGCTTTGACAGTACATACCTTTGTCAACAAAGTAATGTCTCTGCTTTTTAATATACTGTCTAGGTTTGTCAAAGCTTTCCTGCCAAGGGGTAAGCATCTTCTAATTTCATGGCTGTACTCACTGTCTACAAGTCTGTGAAGTATACATGGCTACTGGGAAAACTATAGGTTTGATTGTATGGACCTTTTTGCCAAAGTGATATCTCTGCTTTTTAATATGCTGTCTAAGTTTGTCATAGCATTCCTTCCAAAGAGCAAGTGTCTTTTCATTTCATGGCTGTAATCACTGTCCACAGTGATTGTGGAGCCCAAGAAAATAAAACCTGTCACTGCTTCCAATTTCCCCCTTCTATTGATTTTAGGTTAATGTTGAGTTTCAAACCAACATTTTTACTCTTCTCTTTCACCCTCATTAAGAGGCTCTTTAGTTACTCTTCACTTTATGCCATTAGAGTGGTATCATCTGCATATCTGAGGTTGTTGATATTTCTCCTGACAGTCTTGATTTCAGCTTACGATTCATCCAGCTTGGCGTTTCACACGATGTACTCTGCATACAAGTTAAATAAGCAGGGTGAAAATATATAGCCTTGTCATACTCTTTTTCCAATTTTGAACCAGTCAGTTTTTCCATGTCTGGTTCTAACTGTTGCTTCTTGACCCGCCTACAGGTTTGTTAAGAGATAGGGAAGGTGCTCTGGTATTCCCATTTCTTTAAGAATATTTCACAGTTTGTTGTGATCCCCCTAGTCAAAGGCTTTAGATAGTAAATGAAGCAGAAGTAGATGTTTTTCTGGAATTCTCTTGCTTTATCCATGTTCCAAAGAATGTTGGCAATTTGAGCTCTGTTTCCTCTGCCTTTTTATAATCCCTCTTATACATCTGGAAGTTCTTGGTTCACATACTGCTGAAGCCTTGCTTGAAGGATTTTGAACATAACCTTACTATCCTGTGAATTGAGTGCAATTGTACAGTAGTTTGAACATTGTTTGGCATCGCACTTCTTTGGAACTGAAATGAAAACTGACCTTTTCCTGAACATAGTCTACAAGGCATATCATTCTTCCTTTTTTTGCCCCAGTTTATCTCTCCAGTTTAATCTCTTATTATTTTCCTTTACTTTAGTATGCATAACTACATTAAATGAGTTGTTACAGCTGGTTTCTGTATGTTGACTATTGTAATACCCCAGTTAGTGATGTCCTTTTCCTGCAATCTGCATCCATCCATTGTATAAAACCTTATCTTTGTATAAAACCCTGGAAGAACCAGGGACTATTAACTGTTTAAATAGCACAACAGTTTGCTATATTTTCTTTATTCTACTGTGCATCTTTCCATTTCTTAAAATTTTATGTTACTATGGTAGCATGTTTGCATGTTTTGATAGCACCCATAGATTAAGGAAGAAAAGTTGTGACCAACTGAGATAGCATACTGAAAAGCAGAGACATTACTTTGCCAACAAAGGTCTGTCTAGTCAAGTCTATGGTTTTTCCAGTGGTCGTGTATGCATGTGAGAGTTGGACTATAATGAAAGCTGAGTGATGCAGTGGTGAATGGGATTGTTTCTTTTCATTGCAATGGTGAATGGGATTGTTTCCTTAATTTCTCTTTCTGTTTTCTCATTGTTAGTGTACAGGAATGCAAGGGATTTCTGTGTGTTAATTTTATATCCTGCAACTTTACTATATTCACTGAATAGCTCTAGTAATTTTCTGGTGGAGTCTATAGGGTTAGGGTTTGTTCTTTAATAACATATTTTTAAATTTCAGGAGGAAAGTTTTTTTTTAAAATATTTTGGTCATAGAATGATATATTCTAACTTTGGTATTAATTGATCATTTCTTGTGACCACAGACACTGTACTTTTCATAAGTGTTTTGCTTAGCCTTACAAAGAAGATATGGTCTTTACTGGGGTTTGGAGTTTGATATGTATCCATTAGGTTTGCTTGCTTTTGTTGTTTAGGTCTTGTCAGTCAGTTCAGTTCAGTCACTCAGTCGTGTCCGACTCTTTGCAACCCCATGAATCATAGCACGCCAGGCATCCCTGTCCATCACCAACTCCCGGAGTTCACACAGACTTATGGGCATTGAGTCGCTGATGCCATCCAGCCATCTCATCCTCTGTCATCCTCTTCTCCTCCTGCTCCCAATCCCTCCCAGTATCAGAGTCTTTTCCAATGAGTTGACTCTTCCCACAAGATGGCCAAATTATTGGAGTTTCAGCTTCAGCATCAGTCCTTCCAATGAATCTTCAGGACTGATTTCCTTTAGGATGGTCTGGTTGGATCTCCTTGCAGTCCAAGGGACTCTCAAGAGTCTTCTCCAACACCACAGTTCAAAAGCATCAATTCTTCGGCACTCAGCTTTCTTTATTGTCCAATTCTCACATCCATACATGACTAATGGAAAAACCATAGCCTTGACTAGACAGACCTTTGTTGGCAAAGTAACATCTCTGCTTTTGAATATGCTGTCTAGTTTGGTCATAACTTTCCTTTCAAGGAGTAAGCGTCTTTTAATTTCATGGCTGTAAACACCATCTGCAGTGATTTTGGAGCCCAGAAAAGTAAAGTCAGCCACTGTTTCCCCATCTATTTCCCATGAAGTGATGGGACCAGATGCCATGATCTTCGTTTTCTGAATGTTGAGCTTTAAGCCAACTTTCTCACTCTCCTCTTTCACTTTCATCAAGAGCCTCTTTACTTCCTCTTCACTTTCTGCCATAAGGGTGGTGTCATCTGCATATCTGAGGTTATTGGTATTTCTCCTGGCAATCTTGATTCCAGCTTGTGTTTTTTCAGCCCAGCGTTTCTCATGATGTACTCTGCATGGAAGTTAAATAAGCAAGGTGATAATATACAGCCTTGAAGTACTCCTTTCCTATGTGGAACCAGTCTGTTGTTCCGTGTCCAGTTCTAACTGTTGCTTCCTGACCTGCACACAGGTTTCTGAAGAGGCAGGTCAGGTGGTCTGGTATNGAGACAGCCTCTGCATAGAAGTTAAATAAGCAGGGTGACAATATACAGCCTTGATGTACTCCTTTTCCTATTTGGAACCAGTCTGTTGTTCCATGTCCAGTTCTAACTGTTGCTTCCTGACCTGCACACAGATTTCTGAAGAGGCAGGTCAGGTGGTCTGGTATTCCCATCTCTTTCAGAATTTTCCACAGTTTATTGTGATCCACACAGTCAAAGGCTTTGGCATAGTCAAGAAAGCAGAAATAGATGTTTTTCTGGAACTCTCTTGCTTTTTCCATGATCCAGCGGATGTTGGCAATTTGATCTCTGGTTCTTCTGCCTTTTCTAAAACCAGCTTGAACATCAGGGAGTTCACAGTTCACGTATTGCTGAAGTCTGGCTTGGAGAATTTTGAGCATTACTTTACTAGCATGTCAGGTGAGTGCAATTGTGCGGTAGTTTGAGCATTCTTTGGCATTGCCTTTCTTTGGAATTGGAATGAAAACTGATCTTTTCCAGTCCTGTGGCCACTGCTGAGTTTTCCAGATTTGCTGGCAAATTGAGTGCAGCACTTTCACAGTGTCATCTTTCAGGATTTGAAACAGCTCAACTGGAATTCCATCACCTCCACTAGCTTTGTTCATAGTGATGCTTTCTAAGGCCCACTTGACTTCACATTTCAAGATGTCTGGTTCTAGATTAGTCATCACATCATCATGATTATCTGGGTCATGAAGATCTTTCTTGTACAGTTCTTCCTTGTATTCTTGCCACCTCTTCTTAGTATCTTCTGCTTCTGTTAGGTCCAGACCATTTCTGTCCTTTATTGAGCCCATCTTTGCATGAAATGTCCCCTTGGTATCTCTAACTTTCTTGAAGAGATCTCTAGTCTTTCCCATTCTGTTCTTTTCCTCTATTTCTTCGCATTGATCACTGAAGAAGGCTTTCTTATCTTTTCTTGCTGTTCTTTAGGTGATCCGTATTAAAGAGAGACAGAGAGTTGTAAGCAATCACTTTTACTGTATGGTTCATAAGAAGGAAGAGGTACTAATCACCACATTGAAAAACTAACAAAGGAAATGCCTGGATTCCTCAGCCCCAGGAGAGGCTTGCCTCTCTTCTTAATTCCTGAATACTCAGGAATTAATAAGGAACAGAAGGTTCCTGACAGATCCAAAACAACACACAGGAAGCCTCCTGCTAAATACTTCCTGACAATAAACGACTATAAATGTAGAACAAGTTAGCTCTTAAACTGAGACTTAAACTTTTGATAATCCCATTTTGAACAACCATGTGTATGTGTTAAAAATAAATAAATAAATAAACAGTCCACAAGGTGTTTCTAGACATGAGTGCAAATGTAAAGAGGTGGAGAGGATTTCAAACTCAAAACCATGTCCTTATGGGATTAGTTACAATTGGTAACTGTATTTGATATCTGACTTTTATAGTCTCAGTTTTTGTCTAGCAGTCTTGTTTGTAGAGAACATTTAATTTCCAAATTGTCAGTTCCCTGGTCTTTTTTAGCCTCATCTCAATCACTACCCTATGTTACTGGCTTACATCCCTCCTGGATTTCTTTCTGAATCTCCTTCTGTCTTTGTGGTTACTCTTGTTTGGTTTATCTTATTTACACTCACTGATCAGGGCTGGCTCTCATTCTCTCCTACATTCTGAGTGTGCAAATGCACTCCCATAGCTGCCGCTAAAAGAAGTCCATAGGAGGGACTCCAGTGAAGTTCTTTCTCCTGGACTCCAGATATAATTATTTCCAGTTGCAGACAACTCATCCAATTGGGTACATCCAAAAAAAGTTCCTACCAACTCATAAATACAGGGTACAGTATTCATCAAGGAGTTCTATAAAGACATTTTCATGCATCATATCTGTCTTTTTGAGTAAATGATAAATTATTTGAAAGGACGGAGACTCTGTCTCTTTTGCTCACCATTTTGTTGCTGTTGTTGATCCTCTTGGCACCTCCCTCTAATGGGCTGCGACTTTGCTGGATCCCTTCTTTCATTTCAGAAAGTGACAAAAGCCACTCCTTCAGAGAGTTCTGGTCCTAAAGGTCCTTTTATGTTTTTAGGGTCTTTACGCCCTTTCCTCTTCCATTATGGCCCAAGCTACAGGGAAGGTGGTCAATGCTTCCTTGAGTATCAGCTGTCATGCCTCCATATCCTCTCGTCCTATTTGCTTAGGTCTCCATAACTTTTTTTTTTTTTTTAACCAAATTTTCTACATTAAATTGTCTCTTCAAAAATAAGTGTAGTTTCAGTCTTCAGACTTGATCTTGGGGTGATGCAAATGTATTACTAATATATTTCCTCACTCTGTGCTTTCCTATTATATTTTCTTAGCAGAGATTTGATGCATCAAAGTTTTTATATATAATGCACTCAGTTTATTTCATTTCAATAATAGTAAGATTTTTTAGCATATGTAAGAAAGCTTTACTTACCCCAAAGCCCAAAGGCAGAAATATATTCTCTTATGAGCTTCCTTGGTGGTTCAGATGGTAAAGAATCTGCCTGCAACGTGGTTGAACTAGGTTCAATCCCTGGGTCAGGAAGATCCCCTGGAGAAGAGACTGCCTATCCACTTCAATATTCTTGCCTGAAGAATCCCATAGACAGAGGAGACTGCTGCACTACTCCATGGGCTCACAAAGAGTTGGATATGACTGAGCAACTAACACACACACGTATATTAACTTTAGATAATGTATTTCCTTAACATCTAATTTTTACGTGCAAATCAACTGATTTCATTTGAAGGAAAGGGCTTTTTTCACAATATGAATAAAATGACTCAGACAACTTTTTTAAAATGCTGTTCTTTCCCCATTGTCTTTTAAGGCAACTCTGTCCTAAGGAAGGGCTTCCCAGGTGGCTCAGTGGTAAAGAATCTGCCTGCCACTGCAGGAGATCTTCATCACCAACGATCAAAAGACCTTCCTGGGTCAGAAAGATCCCCTGGAGTAGGGAATGACAACCAGCTCCAGTATTCTTGCCTGGAAAATTCCATGGACTGAGGAGCCAGATGGGCCTCAGGCCACAGGGTCATGCAGGAGTCACACACTGGTGACTGAGAATGCTAGAACAATGTATTTCTAAGGCAAATCCAATATTCTTTGGCCTTCCCCTTCTCAAAATATAAACCCAGAAGGCAAATGATTAGAGAAAGTACTGTGATGGAGAAGAAAAATAAATCTCATTATTAGGCCAAGCAAAGGAACAAGATGAATGCTCCTGACATTTAAAATCTCTCATGGATTCACAATCAGGAGGCAAAATCAGAGAGAAATCACTATGCACACATGTTTACATCCTAAGGAAATATCTCTAGATGCATAGATTTTTTCTGAAATTTTCATTACGTTCCTGTAGTCACTGTTTCCATCCTTGCTCTAAAGCCTTATTGTTCCAGTGTCACTGTGACCAGCAACATGTTCTCACCTGGTTTTTCAGAGAGGTAGTGATGATCCATGGCTTTTCTGTATAAATAGGAACACTTTTCAGTTTTTTTATTTCTTAATGATGCTAGTATTACTTTGACTTTATAGATTAATTTTGAGAAACAACATCTTTATGGCAAATAAAAAGTGAATTTTGATCTTTTGAAGCTTTGAAAACCAGTCTTTGGTTTCAATGGTTTTCTCTTTGTTGCCATGTATTCAATTCCATTGATTTTTGTTTTAGCTTTATTTCTTCTTTTTTCTTCCCACTTTTAGTTTAAATTATGCTTCGTCAACAGTTGCTGAGTTGGGAAGCTTAGTTTACTGATTATGGACCTTTATTCTTCTTAACTGTAAGCACTTAGTGGTATAAATTTTCCTCTAGGCAGTTTTTGCTGCATCTCCCAAATTTTAAGAAGCTTTAATTTTGCTCAAAATACATTTTTAATGTTCCTGAAATATATCATTAAAAATCTGCCTACAGAGCAAAAGACCCATGTTCAATCCCTAGGGGAGGAAGATCCCCTCTGGAGAAGGGAACGGCTTACCCACTCCAGTATTCTTGCCTTGAGAATTGCATGGACAGAGGAGTCTGGTGGGTTATAGTCCATGGGGTTGCAAACAGCTGGACAAGAATGAGAGACTTAACAAAAGTAAATTACTTTAGTAGCCAAATTAATGTAAATATCCATGTTTCCCTATGGAAATATTAATATGCTTCAGCATGTAATATACATATAATATACAAGCTGAATATACCTTATTAAGGTCTTTCCTGGTGACTCAAATGTTAAAGAACCTGCCTGCAATTCAGGAGACCAGGTTCAATCCCTGGGTTGGGAAGATTCCCTGGAGAAGGGAATGACTACCCACTCAAATATTCTTGCTTGGAAAATTCCACAGACAGAGGAGACTGGTGGGCTATAGTCCAGGGATTGTAAAGAGTCTGACACGACTGAGCAAAGTTCACATCACATGTTTGAAATCACAACATCAAAACCTGTACTTCTGCAAGGGATGTATCAAATCAAAATGAATAGTTGGAAGAATGTATTGTGGCTGATGCATACCACAAACACTGCTGGGAAAGTTTATCATTTCAAATGTAGAGCCTATAATTTGAAAATGTGAGAAGTTGTCCTTAGGCAGTACAGTATTAATTCAGCCTTAAACATCTACAAAGACTATGGTACTCAGAATGGACACCAAGTTTACAGTATATTTAGCAGATATCAAGAGAGACTTTTTCTTTAGAATCAGGATGGTCTACAAGATTCTACTCCCAGCTATTAGAAGGGTGATTTGCTTATGTTAATTTCTCATGCCTTAGTTTATTCATACACATAATATAGGGGGAAATACTACTAAACTGTAAGGCTGTCCTGAAGATGAATTTATTTAATATATATGATAACATCTCATACAGTGTAAGTATTCAATAAATGACACCAATCACTATATTATGAGAAGTGTATCAAGCCAATATTCACTGTATTAGTGCTGATCTGTCCCAGTTAGGCAATGTCACTGAGAAAAAGTTGTTCACCTATGGAGTAGAAAATAATCCCCCCAGCCTTTCATGGGATCTAGAAGGGGTCATATGAGTATAAATGAAGTGTTTCCCTTGGTACCAAAACAGGTAAAAAAAAAGTGAGTGATCCTCCTACATCTTGTATTTTGTTTTGGCTTATGACTCTGAGGCTCCATGTTGTGTTAGAGCTATAATATATAAGGAATGAATCTTGTTCCCTATATGACTATTCAGAAAGTCATCTGTGAATTAGAAACCAGGTCAGGAAGATCTGCTAGAGAAGGCATAGTCTACCCACTCCACTATTCTTGGACTTCCCTGGTGGCTCAGATGGTAAAGAATCCTCCTGCAATGTGGGAGACCTGGGTTCGATCCCTGGGTTGGGAAGATCTCATGGAGAAGGGAAAGGCTACCTACTCCAGTATTCTGGCTTGGAGAATTCCATGGACCCAAGAGTCTGGAGGGCTACAGTTCTTGGGGTCCTAGTTGGACAGGACTCTGTAATTTTTCACATTCAGTAATTTGATGAGACATAACACCCTATTGACTTAATCCATTGAAATGTTGGGTCAGTTACAGCAACTACTTACCTTAATTAGCTGAAAAAGCGGTCTTATTTACATTATAAAGGATTTTTCCCTGAAGAATTTTAAAAGCACTGCTGCTGCTGCTGCTAAGTCACTTCAGTCGTGTCCGACTCTGTGTGACCCCACAGGCGGCAGCCCTCCAGGCTCCGCCATCCCTGAGATTCTCCAGGCAAGAACACTGGAGTGGGTTGCCATTTCCTTCTCCAATGCATGAAAGTGAAAAGTGAAAGTGAAATTGCTCAGTCGTGTCCGACTCTTAGCGACCCCATGGACTGCAGCCTACCAGGCTCCTCCATCCATGGGATTTTCCAGGCAATAGTACTGGAGTGGGATTTAAAAAAAATAAAGGAATAAATTGGCCTAACTCCTCATAAAGTTGAAATAAGTCCTCATCCTTGTGCTCCTTTTGCTGTATTTGTTTTGTTTGCCTGTTTCCTTTCCTTGAACAATATTGTTTATACACTTGAGTGAGTGAAAGTCATGCAAAAGCAATGTGGATCTAGGTTATGATGCTTATAACATTCTAGGGGGTATGGCTCTACCTTGTGAAATGATATTGATTAAGGGAATTGTTTTTTGATGTTAAAATGCCATGGTAGTGGTTCTGGGATTTGTTTGTTCTCTCTAAATGATATACCTATCAGGCTTATCTGTGATATTCTTCTTTATCCTATCAACAGTCCAAAAATATGGAAACAGTAGGTCATATGAGAGATTTGAGTTGGTTTCTATGAGCTTGTGTAGGTATGAAGGTAATTTATCAGTTCCCAGGCAGAATTAGAAGTGGAGGAGAAGAGTTTTTTAATTTAATTTTTGTAACTTCGATATATCTGAAACCACGAAGGCGGAGTTTCATTCTTTGTTTGATTTTGCTTTACTTTAGGAAAAAATTTTTATTAGAGGGATTTTTAATTTCTTACTGAGACTTTATTTTCCTTCAAGAAATGAATTTTTTTTTCTTTCAGGATGTTCTGTATTGTTGTATTTCATATTTTGTGTAATTTTATATTGCTAGAATTTCATCGTTCTCATTAAACTCTTTTATATAACTGTGACTACAGAAAGAGGTAGGCATCAGAGTTAAGCCAAACTTTGTTTTGGAATCAGAGTGGAATTGGGATGGAGAGTTATCTGTCTTACCGTTTTATAAATTTCTCTGAAATAGAGAAGCTTAAACAACAGCTACTTATTATTTCACATAAACTTTAAACATCAGAAATCATGAGTGCCTCCATGGGGGTTCTGGTTTAGGGCTCTCTGAGACTTATCTACAAAATGACACACAGACCATCAGACAGGGTGTGAAAAAAAGGAAGCCAGGGATAAACTGAAGGCATTCTTTTTTTTTTTTTTTTAATTGAAGTATAGTTGATTTACAATGTTGTGTTGCATTCTGGGATACAGCAAAGCAATTCAGACATATATATACATATATACATGTACCTAAGTATAGGTATCTAAGTATATGTACCTAAGTATAGATATATATATATATGTATAAATTCTTTTTCATATTCTTTTCATATGTTTTATTATAGGATATTGAGTTTAATTGCCTGTGCTATACAGTAGACCTGGCTGTTTGTCTATTTTATGGTAAAAGTTTGTATCTGTTAATTCTCAATTGATAATTTATTCCTCCCCACACCCTCTTCCTTTTGGGAACCATAAGTTTGTTTTCTTTGTTGGTGAGTCTGTTTCTGTTCATGAATAACATCATTAGCTACATATTTTAGATTCCATATATAAGCAATATCATATGGTATTTGTCTTTCTCTTTCTGACTTACTTCACTTAGTATGCTAATGTCTTGGTCCATTCATGTTGCTGCAAAAGGCATCATGTAATTCCTTTTCATGACTAAGTAGAATTACATTGTTTCTATAGGAAAAGATTAGAAAGGGAAACACTAGAGATCGCTTCAAGAAAACTGGAATACTAAGGGAACATTTCATGCAAAAATGGTCATAATAAAGGACAGAAACAGCAGGGACCTAGCAGAAGCAGAAGAAATTAAGAGGAGGTGGCAAGAACTATACAAAAAGTCTTAATGACTGGGATAATTACAATGGTGTAGTCACTCAACTAGAGCCAGACATCCTGGAATGGGAAGTTAAGTGGGCCTTAAGAAGCATTATTATGGACAAAGATAGCGGAGGTGATGGAATTCCTGCTGAACTATTTCAAATCCTAAAAGATGATGCTGTTAAAATGCCACGCTCAGTATGCCTGCAAATTTGGACAACACAGCAGTGGCCACAGGACTGGAAAATGTCCATTTTCATTCCAATCCCAAAGAAGGGCAATGTCAAAGAATATTCAAACTACTTATATAGTTGTGCCTCTTTCACGTGCGACCTTGTGAATGCTCAAAATCCTTCAAGATAGGCTTCAATAATACGTGAACTGAGAAGTTCCAGATGTACAAGCTGGATTTAGAAAAGGCAGAGGAACCAGAGATTAAATTACCAACATCTGTTGGATGATAGAAAAAACAAGGGAATTTAAATATATATATATATATTTCTGTTTCATTAACAACTCTAAAGCCTTTGACTGTGTGGATCACAATAAACTCTGGAAAAGAGGTGGGAATACCAGACCACCTCTTAGCCTCCTACGCAGGAGGCTTACTCCTGTGTAAGGAGGCTAAGAGGTGGTCTTACCTGCCTCCTTAGCACTTCCCTGGTGGCTCAGATGGTTAAGCGTTTGTCTGCAATGTGAGACACCTGGGTTCGATCCCAGGGTCGGGAAGATCCTCTGGAGGAGGAAATGGCAACCCACTCCATTACTATTGCCTGGAAAATCCCATGAACAGAAGAGCCTGGTAGGCTACAGTCCATGGGGTCGCAAAGAGTCGGACATCACTGAATGACTTCACTATACCTGCCTCCTGAGAAATCTGTATTCAGGTCAAGAAGCAACATTTAGAACTGGACTTGTAATCACAGACTGGTTCAAAATAGGAACGATGTCAAGGCTGTATATTGTCACCCTGCTTATTTAACTTTCTGCAAAGTACATTATGTAAAATCCTAGGCTGGATGACTCACAAGCTGGGATCAAGATTGCTGGGAGAAATATCAACAATCTTAGATATGAAGACAATGCAAATCACTCTAACCTAAGGGCAGGAAGTTCAGAGAAACTAAAGAGCCTCTTGATGAGTATGAAAGAGGAGAGTGAAAACACTGGCTTAAAACTCAACATTCAAAGAACTAAAATTATGGAATCATTCATGGAAAATAGATGGGGAAAAGTGGAAATAGTTACAGATTTTATTTTCTTGGGGTCCAGCATTCATTACAGATAGTGACTGCAGCAAAATAAATAAATAAATAAATAAATAAATAAATAAAAGATTCTTGGAAGAAAAACTATGGACCAATCTAGACAGCATATTAAAAAGCAGATACATCACTTTCCCACAAAGATCTGTATAGGCAAAGCTATGGCTTCCCTGGTGGCTCAGAGGATAAAGCATCTGCCTGCAATGCAGGGGACCCAGATTCGATCCCTGGGTTGGGAAGATCCCCTGGAGAAGGAAATGACAACCCACTCCAGTATTTTTGCCTGGAGAATCCCATGGACAGGGGAGCCTGGCAGGCTATAGTCCATGGTGTCACGCAGAATCGGACATACTGATCGACTTCACACACACACACATGGCTTTTCCAGTAGTCAGGTATGGATGAGAGAGTGATATCTTAGAGTGAATAGTGTCAGATTCGTGATCTCCAAAGAAGAAGATTTAGCTTTGGGACCATGGACCAGCCTTGATCACTCAGGAGCTTTTGTATTGCAGAGTTTTATTAAAGTATGAAAAGGGGCAGAGGAAGCTTCTGACATAGACATCAGAAGGGGGACAGAGAGTGCCCCACTTGCTAGTCTTAGCAAGGGAGCTATATACTTTTTTAATTGGTTATTACAATAAATCCAAAGAATGTCTGAAGATTGTCAAGATCCTACTAGACTTATTCCCACAATTTACATATTAAGATAACAGAATTAAAAGTAACAATAGAAAGATCTTACCATACCCACTCCCATAATATACATTTTAAAATAACAGGATTAGTCAGAAGGTTTTCAAGGAGAAATTGTCCTCAAGCAGTATACATTGTTGTTCAGTTCAGTTGAGTCGCTCAGTCCAACTATAATCCTAAATACAGAGTATAAGTTGAGTTGTTTTCTTATATAATCATTAGCTCCTGATTTAAAGAAAAAAAAAAATATTTTATGTGACTAAGACTAAGGAATACAGGGGAAAAAGAAAATTGTCCTTCACTCCTCCTTGAGAATTCCAGACCCCCCTCTCCTCCTCGGGAACCCTGATCTTCTTATCAACCTGCCTAGGAGTTGCCTCTCTCAAGAGCAGGACCATGAAGAAGGCTGAGCGCAGGAAGAACTGATGCCTTCAAACTGTGGTACTGGAGAAAACGCTTGAGAGTCTCTCAGACTGCAAGGAGATCAAACCGGTCAATTCTAAAGGAAATCAATCCTGAATATTCAGTGGAAAGACTGATGCTGAAGCTGAAGCTCCAATACTTTGGCCACCTGATGTGAAGAACCACTCATTGGAAAAGACCTGATTCTGGGAAAGACGAAGGGTTGGAGGAGAAGAGAGCAACAAAGGATGAGATGTTTGGAATCACTGACTCATGGCTATGGGTTTGAGCAAACTCTGGGAGATAGTAGAGGATGGGAAAGCCTGGTCTGCTGCTGGTCATTGGGTTGCAAAGAGTCAGACATGACTTAGCGACTGAGCAACAACAACAACCTGATGTTCTTTATTCATTCTGCTGTCTATGGTATTTAAATGGCTTTCATGTTTTGGCTATTGCAAATAGTACTGTAAGGAACATAGAGGTATACATATCTTTTCGAATTTGAATTTTCTCTGGATATATACCCAGGAGTAGGTTTGTTGGATCACATGGCAACTCTACTTTTTAGTTTTTTTTAAGGATCATTCATATTGTTCTCCATAGTGTCTGCACCAATTTATATTCCCACCAGCAGTGTAGGAAGTTTCCCCTTTTTCCAAAACCTCTTTAACATTTGTTATTTGTGGACTACTTGATGATGGCTATTCTGACTGATGTGAGTTGGCACCTCATTATAGGTTCAATTTGCATTTCTCTAGTAAAAAGTAGTGTTGAGCAACTTATCATGTCCCTATTGGTCATTTTATGTCTTCTTTGGAGAAATGTCTATTTAAATCTTCTGCTCATTTTCTGATTGGTTGTTTGTTTTTTGTTTGTTTGTTTCTTATTAGAGGCACTTTTGATGGCTGGCTACTATTATCCCCCATCTGGCCCAAATGCTTCATTCTTCCCATATATAAAATATGGTCACCCATTCTCAAGGTGCCCAGAAGTTTCATGTCTCATCCCACTGCAACATGGGCATGATATCTAGAGTCTCATTATCTAAATCAAGTCCAGGTCTGATCAGGCTCCTTAAGTTATCATATCTTAAGTATAACTCTCAAGTACAATCCTCTAGATATTCAGGGCAATAAAGTAAAAAAAGTTAGCCCCTCTCCTGTCCCCACAAATGACACCTAAGCTTGGAAAAGACAAAAGATATCTGTTATAAACACTCTTCTTCAAAAAGAAAGAAAACAGGAGGCACGCAGGGATTGCTAGTTTCTAACAGCTCTGAAACAGAGCTGGGCAAATGTGGAAGTTCTTTGATTAGGTGTCTAGACCAGCTAATTATATTTCATGATTTTGACTCCACACTCTAGCCTCCAGATGATTCCTCTGAGTCATTCTCCCTTCTTCATAAAAATTAGAACATGTATACCCCTTCTCAGCCTGATTCCTAAGTGTAGGATTTTGAGATTTTAAAAGTTACATTATATTGTTACATTGTCCACTCTTCTGACTCTTTAGGTTCCATGTGTCAGTGTTCTGCTGATATAATTTCCTTAGAATTTTATTCAATGTATCTGTTTGGCATTCACTCCATTACACTAAAGCTACACCCACTGATGTCTTATGTATAATCCCCTCTTGACCCAGGGATTTTGTTGAGACTGCTGAGTGAGAATACTCCTAAATTTAGAAATCCTGATATTTTATAAAAGGATCTCTGAAGAATACTCACAGAATCTTCAGTTTTTTTCTTTAACCGAACAGTATCTCACTAGTGTTTATTTTTCTAAGACCATAATAAAAAAAATTCTATACAACTCCACCACTTCACCTTTAATTGGAATTCTTGGAAGTTAGCATCCTAAAGCCTTGCTTTGTTACTGTACTAAGATATAAATGAGGACTTGTCAGAGTATCAGTAAGACATTTGCTTCCTAGGATGTCAGCCACTAAATATTGCTAGTGAAATGTAAAGGGATATTTTTCATCATCTTTTTTGGCTGTTTAGTTCATTATACTTCCTGAAACACCATTTCCAGCTTGTTTTTTTTTTTTTTTTGACAAGACACTCTTTCAATCCTCTTTGAACCTTGAGGCTGTCTCTTTGAATTGCCTTCTATTGTCTAACAAATTCAAAAGATTTCTTCTTTTTGCCTACTCCCAAATATCTACAAAAAATAAACTTCTCAAGCTTATAAATTTCACTTTGATGACCTACGCTTCTCTCTAGGCACCAGACGTATGGCTTCAGCTCTCTTTATCTGTGGTATTTCCACAGACAGTAAGCAGATGGGGTATTTCAAAGGACGGTGAGCAGCAGAACAATACTGTGCCTGGTAGAATAGGCATTTAATGGCTGTAAGGTACTCGTGAATAAAATATGTAAGGAAGCACAAGTCTGTGTTCTTATATCTGGGAGACGTCTTTCTTTGGAGGATATCAAGATTACTAAACTTTGAGAAATAGCCATAGTCTTACATTTGAATCATACATTATATTATTTACTTTGTACCATTTTTAAGTTCTTTGAAGGTAAACATGAGTAAAACCATCTTAGAAAGTAATTAAGTCCTCTCACCTATCTTAAGTTCAGTTCAGTTGCTCAGTTGTGTCTGACTCTTTGCAACCCCATGAATCGCAGCACGCCAGGCCTCCCTGTCCATCACCAACTCCGAGAGTTCACTCAGAGTCGCGTCCATCGAGTCAGTGATGCCATCCAGCCATCTCATCCTCTGTCGTCCCCTTCTCCTTCTGCCCCCAGTCCCTCCTAGCATCAGAGTCTTTTCCAATGAGTCAACTCTTTGCATGAATTGGCCAAAGTACTGGAGTTTCAGCTTCAGCATCATTCCCTCCAAAGAAATCCCAGGGTTGATTTCCTTCAGAATGGACTGGTTGGATCTCCTTGCAGTCCAAGGGACTCTCAAGAGTCTTCTCCAACACCACAATTCAAAAGCATCAATTATTTGGTGCTCAGTTTTCTTCACAGTCCAACTCTCACATCCATACATGACCACTGGAAAAACCATAGCCTTTACTAGATGGACCTTTGTTGGCAAAATAATGTCTCTGCTGTTCAATATGCTATCTAGGTTGGTCATAACTTTCTTCCAAGGAGCAAGCGTCTTTTAATTTCATGGCTGCAATCACCATCTGCAGTGAATTTGGAGCCCAAAAAAATAAAGTCTTACACTGATTCCATTCTTTCCCCATCTATTTCCCATGAAGTGATGGGACCAGATGCCATGATCTTCATTTTCTGAATGTTGAGCTTTAAGCCAACTTTTTCACTCTCCTCTTTCACTTTCAACAAGAGGCTTTTTAGCTCCTCTTCACTTTCTGCCATAAGGTGGTGTCATCTGCATATCTGAGGTTATTGATATTTCTCCGGGCAATCTTGATTCCAGCTTGTGTTTCTTCCAGTCCAGCGTTTCTCATGACGTACTCTGCATATAAGTTAAATAAGCATGGTGACAATATACAGCCTTGATGTCCTCCTTTTCCTATTTGGAGCCAGTCTGTTGTTCCATGTGCAGTTCTAACTGTTGCTTCCTGACCTGCAGACAAATTCGTGACCTGCATCCTCACCTATCCTAGCTTAGCATTAATGAGGAGCATGGGGAGCCAAGGGCATGATGAACAAGAGAAAAGAATATAAATAACAGCTAGGGCCAGAACTATCTAAAATATTGACTGCAGCTTAAGCCAGGGGAAGCTATATGGCATTTAAGAATGTATAAAAATGTCTTCCCTAGAGGGTCATTGTGAAGAATCTGCCTGCCAACACAGGAGACACAGGTCTGATCTAGGAAGATCCCACAAGTCATGGAGCAACTAAACCCGAGCACCACCACTAGTGAGCTTTAGAGTAGCCTCCACTCACCACATCTAGAGAAAAGCCTGTGCAGCAACAAAGAGCCAGCACAGCCAAGAATAAATAAAATTATTTTCTAAATGAGTGTATAGAAAATTATTTTACCCTCAGTTAAGACCTTTTATAACTTTATTTAGTGGTTACAACTAAGGATATTAATTAAAGGTAAGTGGTGCGTGAAAAAAAAAAAATTAACCTATGAGTCAAAAGGATAATGTTTAAGTAATTGTTCAATTAATTGTATAAGACAGGAATGTACGTAGGCAGATAAGTAACAATCTCTCTGAAGCTCGCTTCTATTATCATGAAATTTGAAATCAGTAAACTGAGTTAAGATGATTATATAAGCTAACAAGTATGTAAATTAAGAGACATGTTTTAATTATATGAATGTAAATTAATCACTACTTCAGAATATTTGGCATATTACTTAAGAAAAAAATCAAACATTTATCTGTGACTTTACACCATTTTCTTTTCATATGTATAAAGACACCCTCTTTTTTAATCAAAAACCTTTTGGGAGAAATTTGGTATTAAATATAAATTTTGTTTTCTCAAAGCATTTCTTCTAATTTTGAAAAAAAAAATTAGAGGAATAATTTTATTTTTCTGAATGGATTTTGTCACTAATTATGAATTATGTTTTATAGTTTAAAAAATAAAATGTTATAGAAAATTTTGTAAAATAGTTAATATACTTTATGTTAAAAATTGTCAGCTCTAGTAACAGTGTTAAATCCTAAATTGTTTAATCCATATATTTCTTCTACAAGTTAGGTAATGGGAATAATCAGTAGAAAATTCACATGATATTCTTCTGTCACTTCTGGTTTTTAAGCTTATATGCAGTAAACAATCTTAACTGCTATTTTATATTAACACTAGCTTTTTTCTAAGATTTTAGATTATAAGCAATAAGCAAAGAGACTTATTGACTCTTTAAAGGTGAAATAGCTTTTGAAAGAAAATCTAAGTTGGTCTAATATTTAGATCAATTTTACTGTTTCTGACTTAGACTTCTTTGATCCACTGCATTAAATGACTAACTGCATATAATAAAAAAAAACCCTAGGTTGAGTATAATCTTGTGTACTTTTCTGCACACAAATTTCTTTGATTTTTATGCCTCTGAAAAGTCTGAAAAGATAAAGCATTCCTCTATTTGTAATCTGAAGGATATTTATTTAATATATAACTTGCCTTTTGAAAATTAAGTTTATCAACATTTTCTTCATAAGTTATGTTCTTGTTTGACATGTAACTTCTTTGAAAAGTTATCTATAGCCAACATTGTTAAGTCAGATTATTTTATTCCTTTGAATGTGTGCAATGAATTATGAACACAGTAGTCTTTGTACTGGCGAGAAGAAATAAATTATGTACTTAACTGCATACCAGAGAGGTACCTATTTCCTTTGAGTTTAGCTGGACTTGGGCAGGTGGGTAAAGAGACTATAATGTTTTTTCTTAGTGTGTCATTTATCAACCACCACAGTGGCTCAAAGCAATTTTGTTCTTCTTCATGTCCCAGGGGGTCCCAATATAGAGTTTCATTTTTCCAACTAGAAAGCATTTGAAAACTCTCCCTGATGCTTGGTCTTAATCAGCTACCCTTCATTGACTGAGCAAGTAATCATTTCACTGCCAGGAAGATGGAGAGCTGACCAATCCTAAGTGTGACCCTGGAATTCATTTACTCTTTTTGTTATCCTAAGCTGTCCTGTTGAAGGCCAACAGAAGCTGCCTGGGTTAAATGGTGAGATATTCAGGTCACTGGCCACAATTTCAAATGCAATCCACAGTGTCTGGGTGAAGATAAAATATATTTCGGCCTTCTCTTAAGCAGAGTCTGCAGAAGACCATATGTGCGCAATGTGCGCGTGCGCGCACACACACACACACACACACGCACACACACACACAGGTCTTCATCAAAATTCTTAGGATTCCAGTGTATATTTTATACTCACCCCCAGACTGTGGATTCTTTTGCAAGTGTAACTAGTGACTCACACATCTTTTTATTTAACCCAGGCCATTTCTGATTTCTCTTCACCAGACAGCTTAATGTAAAAAAGGAGCAAATTATCAGAGAATCGCTCTTGGGATAGTCTGTCTCTTTGCTTAGTGGAGAATGAACTAGCATATGCATGTATGTGTTTCTAGTCGTTTTCAGAATTCTACTTAGGAGAAGTCCCATATATATTTAGAGGTTAGCATTGGGGTATAGAATTCTGTATGTGATCATTTTATTTATTTTTTTTTAAACCATGTATTTCACCAGGAAAGCCCTAAAACCTGTATTACTATTTATTTAAAGCAAGACTATGTCCAGTTAAGTGTTTCCCTGGTGGCAAAGAATCTGGCTGCAAGGCAGGAGATGATGGTGCGATCCCTGGGTCAGAAAGATCCCCTGGAGGAGGGCATGGCAACCCATTCCAGTATTCTTGCCTAGAGAATCCCATGGACAAAGGAGTCTCATGGTCTACTGTCCATAGGTTTGCAAAGAGTCAGACAGGACTGAAGCAACTTAGCACTATGACTGCATGTCCAGTTAATTACTTGACTTGCATAAATCCCTATTGGTAAAGTATCATCACCAGTTTATATGTAAGTATCTTCAACTAAAGCTACCAAATAGCTATTTTTTGGAACCATTATGTGCATATTAATATGTGAGATAATAGGAATACAAGAATGCATAAAAACACCATGCTTATTTGAAATGTTTAAATTGTTCACTGAAAGCATAAATGTACTGAGCAATAAAGGAGAGATTAAGACAATTATATTTGTTTTGTTCATCACTTTACATTTTTAAATTAAAAAAAAAATCCCAAAATTTCAAAGGCCATTATTTAAAACCTGACTCTTGTAAAGATGTCTCAGAAAGAGCAAACCAAAAATCATATATTAATGAATATATATTCCCTGGTGGCTCAGAGGTTAAAGCGTCTGCCTGCAGTGCAAGAGAACTGGGTTTGATCCCTGGGTTAGGATGATCCCCTGGAGAAGGAAACGGCAACCCACTCCAGTACTATTGCCTGGAGAACCCAATGGATGGAAGAGCCTGGTGGGCTACAGTCTATGGGGTCACAAAGAGTCAGACATGACTGAGTGACTTTACTTCACTTCATATGGAATCTAGAAAGATGGTACTGATGAACCTATTTGCAGGACAGCAGTGGAGATGCAGACGTAACAAAAGACTTGTGGACACAGTGGGGAAAGGAGAGGGTGTGAAGAATGGAAGAGAGTAGCATTGAAACATATACATTACTATATATAAAATAGACAGCCAGTGCTCTGTGGCACCCTAGAAGGGTGCAGTGAGGTGGGAGGTAGGAGGAAGGTTCAAGAGGGAGGGGACATATGTGTGCCTATAGCTGATTTATGTTGATGCTTGGCAGAATCCAATGTAGTCTTGTAAAGCAATTATCCAATTAATAAATAAATTTAAAAATATCTCTAATATTTTTTCAAAATATATATCTTTTTAGTTATTTATCACTGCATGATAAACATCCCCAAAACTTGTTGTCATACAACACGAATCATTTAGTGTGTTCACAACTCAGACAGGGATTCAAAATGGACAGAAAGGGGGTGGGCTGACCAGGATTCCATGATATCTGGGACTTCAAATGGGAAGAGGGAAACATGTAGGGCAGGAGGTGTTGGAGCTAGTGAATCCATGTTCATCTTGGCTTCTCTCACTCATCTGTCAGTTTCCTGGGTTTAGCTCATCTGTGTTTATATTCCACTGACATATCCTGTGGCCTAGTCAAGAGGTTTGATCTGTAACAGGATGACTGTATTCCAAGAAAGAATGAACTGAAAACATCCCTGAGGGGGAGCCGTCTAGGACACTGAGTCAGAAGCTACTTGGGCTTTGGTGGCATAGACTCAGAAGATACAGAGTATCACTTATGCCATATTTTATTAATGAGGCACCAAAATCACTGCAGATGGTGATTGCAGACATGAAATTAAAAGACACTTACTCCTTGGAAAGAAAGTTATGACCAAACTAGACAGCATATTAAAAAGCAGAGACATTACTTTGTCAACAAAAGTCCATCTAGTCAAGGCTATGGTTTTTCCAGTAATCATCTATGGATATGAGAGCTGGACTATAAAGAAAGCTAAGCACCGAAGAATTGATGCTTTCAAACTGTGGTGTTGGAGAAGACTCTCGAGAGTCCCTTGGACTGCAAGGAGATCCAACCAGTCCATCCTAAAGGAGATCAGTCCTGGTGTTCATTGGTAGGACTGATGCTGAAGCTAAAACTACAATACTTTGGCCACCTGATGAGAAGAGCTGACTCATTGGAAAAGACCCTGATGCTGGGAAAGATTGAGGGCAGGAGGAGAAGGGGATCACAAAGATGAGATTGTTGGATGGCATCACTGACTTAGTGGACATGGGTTTGAGAGGACTCTGGCAGTTGATGATGGATAGAGAGGCCTGGCGTTCATGAGATCACAAAGAGTCGGGCATGACTGAGAGACTGAACTGAACTGAACATCAGCCATTTACTCTTAGTGGGGTGCATATTAAGTAATTTGATATTGGATCTAAATCACTCAGTAACTAAATTTCTCAATGCCTTTGCATAAAGAAATGTATTTAACTTCATTTTATTCATTAAAATGTGTTGTCATTTGAATGATATACATTCATCATAAGTTTTCAGGTAGGTAATATATTGCCAGTGAATAAAATAGAAGAGGAAATACATTAATCAAACCATCAAAATAAAATAAATCTTAAGTGTGTAGAAAAAAAATTGTGGTGATTTGTGGAGAAGGCAATGGCATCCCACTCCAGTACTTTTGCCTGGAAAATCCCATGGTTGGCACCCCACTCCAGTTGCCTGGAAAATCCCATGGTCGGAGGAGCCTGGTGGGCTGCAGTCCATGGGGTTGCTAAGAGTCAGATATGATTGAGTGACTTCACTTTTACTTTTCACTTTCATGCATTGGAGAGGGAAATGGCAACCCACTCCAGTGTTCTTGCCTGGAGAATCCCAGGGACAGCGGAGCCTGGTGGGCTGCCTGCCGTCTATGGGGTCACACAGAGTTGGACACAACTGAAATGACTTAGCAGCAGCAGCTGAGAAGGCAATGGCATCCCACTCCAGTACTTTTGCCTGGAAAATCCCATGGTTGGCACCCCACTCCAGTTGCCTGGAAAATCCCATGGTCGGAGGAGCCTGGTGGGCTGCAGTCCATGGGGTTGCTAAGAGTCAGATATGATTGAGTGACTTCACTTTTACTTTTCACTTTCATGCATTGGAGAGGGAAATGGCAACCCACTCCAGTGTTCTTGCCTGGAGAATCCCAGGGACAGCGGAGCCTGGTGGGCTGCCTGCCGTCTATGGGGTCACACAGAGTTGGACACAACTGAAATGACTTAGCAGCAGCAGCAGTAGCAGCAGCAAAGCATGTTTAACTTTGACTGACACCTATGAATTCTGTTACAATTCTATGGCAATAGATTGACTCATTGAATTCTTAAAGTACAATTTAGAAAAAACGAAGGCTGCAATTTTCAGTATGTCATAAATAGTATAACTAGACAGATTCTCAATCTCCTTGTCAGAGTCTGATATGGCATTTTCCAACGTGTGTCTCTCTTTTTGTGGGGATGGGTCACAATAAATGTATTACATTATCAGCTACTTTTGAAATCAAATATTCTTACCTTATTCATCTTCTATCTTTCCCACTGTAGAAAATCACTATGCATATTAGAAGAGTAAAAATTAGTTTAGAAAATATTTAGACTGAAAATAACAGACTATGACCACCCCAGAGGAAAGCAATGTTTCCTTCTGTTTAATATGATAGTAGGTGCAGAGGTGTGTGTTTGTTGACATTCGTACAGAATCAACAAATTCAGGACACTGTGGCTCTGTCTGATTTTCTGTTTCTCTCTGAGTTCAGAACATGCTTACATTCCTACAAGCATCCTGTTTCCAGGGACAGGTAAAGGCAGGTGGCAGGAGTCAATGTAGATCGACCTCGGTCTTACATTCTTTTCTTATTATAAGAGCCTAATCTTTCTCAAGATTAGGAGAAGGCGATGGCACCCCATTCCAGTACTCTTGCCTGGAAAATCCCATGGATGGAGGAGCCTGGTGGACTGCAGTCCATGGGGTCGCGAGGAGTCAGAAACGACTGAGCAACTTCACTTTCATGCATTGGAGAAGGAAATGGCAACCTACTGCAGTGTTCTTGCCTGGAGAATCCCAGGGACAGCAGAGCCTGGTGGGCTGCTGTCTATGGAGTCGCACAGAGTCAGACACAACTGAAGCGACTTAGCAGCAGCAATCTTTCTCAAAGCCAGTTTTTATATGTTCTGTATTCATTAGAACTGGGTCACAGTCTGTTCCTACATGCAAAGGTCAGGCAAACATACATTTGGCTTTTCTGGCCTCTGTGAAGAAACATATATAAGCTCCTGGAAGAAATCCAGTGATACATTGTAATTGCAGCGGGCAGAGCACTGTGCTCTCCCATCAAGTTGTCCCAAGTCCTAATCCTCAGGATCTAGGATTTTGGTATTTTATTGATATATGGCTAAAAGACAATGCAGATGTGATAAAGATTTTCTGATGGAAAATTATCGTACTTTAGTTGAGTAATCATATTGCCCCTTATAAATAAAAGAAAGTTAATGTCAGAAAAAAATGATGTGAGACGGACTTAACTGATCACGTTCCGTTCCATTCAGTCGCTCAGTCGTGTCCGACTCTTTGCGACCCCATGAATCGCAGCACGCCAGGCCTCCCTGTCCATCACCAACTCCCGGAGTTCACTCAGACTCACGTCCATTGAGTCCGTGATGTCATCCAGCCATCTCATCCTTGGTCGTCCCCTTCTCCTCCTGCCCCCAATCCCTCCCAGCATCAGGGTCTTTTCCAATGAGTCAACTCTTCATATACGGTGGCCAAAATACTGGAGCTTCAGTTTTAGCATCATTCCTTCCAAAGAAATCCCAGGGTTGATCTCCTTCAGAATGGACTGGCTGGATCTCCTTGCAGTCCAAGGGACTCTCAAGAGTCTTCTCCAACACCACAGTTCAAAAGCATCAATTCTTCGGTGCTCAGCCTTCTTCACAGTCCAACTCTCACATCCATACATGACCACAGGAAAAACCATAGCCTTGACTAGACGGACCTTAGTCAGCAAAGTAATATCTCTGCTTTTGAATATGCTATCTAGGTTGGTCATAACTTTTCTTCCAAGGAGTAAGCATCTTTTAATTTCATGGCTGCAGTCACCATCTGCAGTGATTTTGGAGCCCCAAAAAATAAAGTCTGACACTGTNCAAAGTAATATCTCTGCTTTTGAATATGCTATCTAGGTTGGTCATAACTTTTCTTCCAAGGAGTAAGCGTCTTTTAATTTCATGGCTGCAGTCACCATCTGCAGTGATTTTGGAGCCGCCCCAAAACAGTCTGACACTGTTTCCACTGTTTCCCCATCTATTTCCCATGAAGTGATGGGACCAGATGCCATGATCTTCATTTTCTGAATGTTGAGCTTAAGTGGAGTCTAAATAGGACTTGACTTTTTCTTTTCTAAAACAAAGATAGTATTTTCCCCATGTGTTGCCTGCAGGCATTGTAGACTGCCTTCTCCCACCTTCTATGTTTTTTTGTTTTTTTTTAAACTCTCTCAGAACAGTCAGTAAGATTTTACCCTCTTCAGGTTATATCTTTTTTAAACTTTATTTTATGTTGGAGTATATCTGATTAACAATGTTGTGATAGTATTAGGTGAACAGCAGAGGAACTCAGCCATACATATACTTATATCCGTTTCCCCCCAGACTCCCCTTCCATCCAGGGTGCCACGTACCACTGAGCAGAGTTCCCTGTGCTGTCAGTAAGTCCTTGCTGGTTATCCAGTTTAAGTATAGCAGTGTGTGCGTATCCATCCCAACTCCCTAACTATCTCACCTTCTGTTTTTGATCTAAGTTAACAGAATTGCAAGCTCAATTCATTTTTCTTCAATTTGATATTTTTTGGTTTATGATAAAATTATTAATTTGTAAGCAAGATCTTTTAGAATGCCTAGCTCATGTTCATTTTGTTTCAAATCACAATTTATTTTAAAAAAAATAGGAAGACAATGATGGGGATTTTTTAAAGTAATTATATTCAGCTACCAGAAGTGTGTGATTTTTCTAACAAAGATAACTGTCAAGGATGAGAATTCATACATGTGGATTTTTTTAAGTGAACATGAGAACATAACCTTTTGAGGGTATTAGCCCCAACACAGATCATCTCCAGTTCTCCGAGAATCAAGGTCCCCTGCTCCTGTGGAGGGTGTCTGCTCTGTGTATACAACATGCCTTATGGCTACCACTTCCACCACTGACCACAGAGAGCAACAGAGGAGGAAGGGGATAGGAGTGGGAACAAAGCTGAATAAAGGAACAGAGATGAGAGAGCAAGGGAGTCCAGAGAGAGACACACACACCACGGAAGAGTGATGGTGATGATCTCGGTCACCAGAGGCCACCTTTAGTTTCCGCCTGTTTATTCTGCGAGACTCCCTGTAACTTTCCAGTACAATATGTTTTTTGTTTACTCTTTGGGTTTGTACTGCTTTAAGTGAAAGTTCTTAACAAACACCTACTTTATAAGTCTGTCCTCTAACTGGAGTACAATCATGGATTTTTAGCTCATTAAACTCTGAAGCAAATCTGAAGAGTGAGTTTTTTTGGTCCGAGCACATCTTGAAGTGCTACGGTTACTGTCACTTGAATGAGGATTTGCTCCTCTGCTACATAAGAAAGTTCTATTTAAAGCAGTCATTTTCACCCTGGATAATATGAGTGGTGCAATTTGCAATGTTCTTGAGGATTTTAAAATAAAGATCTTTCCTCTAAATATCTCAGTGGTAATTAGATTCTGATCAATTGCTAAGTCCACAAGTGACTCAAATCTTCGGCAACTTGAAACCATTGAACTTTACCTTTTAGTTTTAATGGTCTCTTTTTACTTTTTATTTAAGTGATTCTAGCACACATTGAAACTGTCCTTGAGTAAAAGAAGAGAAAAGTTCTCTACCTGTCTTTTGCTAACCTTGATTAATGCCCCAGGCCTTTTATTAAAAAAAAAAAACTTTTATGAAAATCTCTCTATTATTTAAATATTTGTATTAGTTGGCTGGGGCTGCCATAACAAAGAACCACAGACTGAGTGGCTTAAACAACAAAAATATGTTTTCTCAAAATTCTGGAGGCTAGAAGTCTGAAATCTGAAATCAAGGTGGCAGTGGGTCTGTTTTTTCTGAGGCTTGTCTCCTTGGCTTGTAGGTAGGATAGATGGCTGTTCTCTCCCTATGTGTTTATATGGTCTTTTTCCCCTGTGCTTGTGTCCAGATGGCCTCTTAGAATGACCATCAGTCATTTTGGATCAAAGTGCACTCGAATGACCTCATTTAATGTTAACTATCTCTTTAAAGGGGCTTCCCTGGTAGCTCAGAGGTTAAAGCATCTGCCTGGAATGCTGGAGACCCGGGTTCAATCCCTGGGTTGGGAAGATCCCCTGGAGAAGGAAATGGCAACCCACTCCAGTATTCTTGCCTGGAGAATCCCATGGAGGGAGGAGCCTGGTAGGCTACAGTCCATGGGGTCGCAAAGAGTTGGACACGACTGAGTGACTTCACTTCACTTCACTTCATCTCTTTAAAGACTCTTGTCTCCAAACAGCCTCTTTTTGTGGCACTTGAGGGTTAGGACTTCAACATACTAATTTTGGGAGGACACAATTCAGGTAATAACAGCATTTAACCAATATATTTTGAGTGCCAAATATAAGCTGTTCTAAAGATTGGGGACAACTATGAAAAAGAAAAATCTTCCCACCCAGCCTTGTAAAGGTCCAGTCTTGAAGAGTACGTTCTATCTACAATGCCGTGGAAGCCTCTGCGACAGACAGACCCCAGAGTGGGAGCATGGAACTTTCTCTCCCACTGGAGTCCTGAGTGGGACAGCAGCTAGGCCCGCAAGACGGTTGTGTCGTCTTGACCCGACTTCCCCTCTGGTCACAGGGCAGCTTCCCGGCTCTCACCCGCTGCAGTAGGGTGGAGAGGGAAAGGCGCACTCCTGTTAAGAGTTTGACCTAGAATCTTGACTTACTGTTTCACTCAAAAGAAAGTCATAAATCCACAGGTGGCAGCACGGAAGGTTGGAAAATGTAGTGTGTATCTAAGTGGTCCTGCAGGCGTGGGTACTCAGCCGCCTCAGCCGTATCCGACTCTTTTATGACCCCTTGGACCACAGTCTGCCAGGCTCCTCTGTCCGTGGGGTTTCCACGGCAAGAATACTGGATGGGGTTGCCATTTCCTCCTCCAGGGGATCTTCCTGACCCAGGGATCGAATCTGCGTCTGCAGCATTGCAGGTGAATTCTTTACCCACTGAGCCACTTGGGAAGCCCCTAAGTAGTCAAGAGTCCAGCTAAACATGATTTCCTGGGGATAAAAGGGCAAATGGATATTAGAAGCCAATTACTGAGGACAGAGACGATGACATGGGCAATGACTTTCTAGAGTATAGTAAATGAGAAAGGGCTAGTATGTACAGAAGCAGAAAAGGCTGTTATAAAGACATGGGAAAAGCCAGAGAAGTCCAGAAAAGTGGACACCAGAGAGCAAAGACCAGCGAGGGCAAATGTGAAGTCATCTGGGTGCCCAGGGCTTTATTAGATTTTGGTTCTTATCCCTTATATTGTGGGAACACTTTCTTGTTCCTTATATTTTTTAATTTTAATTTGCATTTTTCTGATTACTAAGAAGTGATTTGTTACATATTTACTAGTCATTTGCTTTTTTTTTCTGCATGGCCTACTCATATTCTTTGTCCAATTAAAAAAAAATTATTATTTGCTTGCTTGTTTACTTCATCTGTGGCTGTTTCCTGACCCAGGGATCGAATCTGCGTCTGCAGCATTGCAGGTGAATTCTTTACCCACTGAGCCACTTGGGAAGCCCCTAAGTAGTCAAGAGTCCAGCTAAACATGATTTCCTGGGGATAAAAGGGCAAATGGATATTAGAAGGCAATTACTGAGGACAGAGACGATGACATGGGCAATGACTTTCTAGAGTATAGTAAATGAGAAAGGGCTAGTATGTACAGAAGCAGAAAAGGCTGTTATAAAGACATGGGAAAAGCCAGAGAAGTCCAGAAAAGTGGACACCAGAGAGCAAAGACCAGCGAGGGCAAATGTGAAGTCATCTGGGTGCCCAGGGCTTTATTAGATTTTGGTTCTTATCCCTTATATTGTGGGAACACTTTCTTGTTCCTTATATTTTTTAATTTTAATTTGCATTTTTCTGATTACTAAGAAGTGATTTGTTACATATTTACTAGTCATTTGCTTTTTTTTTCTGCATGGCCTACTCATATTCTTTGTCCAATTAAAAAAAAATTATTATTTGCTTGCTTGTTTACT
Organism: Aepyceros melampus; assembly: GCA_006408695.1. Classification (NCBI taxonomy): domain Eukaryota; kingdom Metazoa; phylum Chordata; class Mammalia; order Artiodactyla; family Bovidae; genus Aepyceros; species Aepyceros melampus. Next base: position 17,454 of record SJXQ01008402.1, on the reverse strand, counting down.
TCATCTGTGGCTGTGCTGGTCTTCCCTGCGGTGCGAGGGCCTTCTCTCGTGGTGAGTGGGGCTGCTCTGGTTGAGGAGCACAGGCTCAGTGGGGTGGCCGCTCTTGTTGAGGTGCACGGACTCCAGGGCAGACAGACTTCAGCAGCTGGTGCACAGGCTTGGTTGCCCCTCAACATGTGGAATCTTCCTGGACCAGGGATCAAACTGCTGCCCCTTGAATTGCAAAGAGGATTCTTAACCACTGGACAGACAACTAGGGAAGCCCTGTTTCTTATTTTTTCAGTCCTAACTTCCTTATACATTCAGGTTTTGATTTCTTTTCATAGTGGCTTTCCTGTTTACATGCCCGGTTAGCTGCCAAGCAAGTACTTTCAACCAACAATTCATAAAACTAGGTCTCATTGCTTATTTGTACTGGAGAATAATTGCCAAAATAGAAAATGGGAAAGAAGTCAGCTCCACAATTCCTTGATAATATGTACTGGTATTTTAACTGAGTAATAGTAACCACAAAAGATATATTTTATTTATATACATATATATATGTAATATATAACCACATAATATATAACCACTCTATTCAAAATTTAATATATATATAACCACAAAAGAAGATATGTGTAGTTTTTAAAAAGCATATATAAAAGATTCTGAAAAGTATTGGTAGGGCTTTCTGTTAAACATTTCTATTTTTTAGTAAAACATTGTTTTAATGACATAGTCCTTTTAGAAAAGGTTTCATGCATGTTAAAAATTGCTATTCCAGGATTGTATAGTTCTTTAAGCAATAAGGCTTTCCTATATGCGATGACAAATACCTGTAATACATCCCAATCAAAAGTCTTGATCTACTAGTGGTTGTTGAAAACCATAAAGCTCAGATAATATTATACAGTTTTAAAAGGGAAATTCACTTATGTATTTCCAAGATAAGTTTATAAATGGTGATTTGTAGAATCAGTTCAGTTCAGTTCAGTTGCTCAGTCCTGTCTGACTCTTTGCGACCCCATGAATCGCAGCGCGCCAGGCCTCCCTGTCCATCACCAACTCCCGGAGTTCACTCAGACTCACGTCCATCAAGTCAGTGATGCCATCCAGCCATCTCATCCTTGGTCATCCCCTTCTCCTCCTGCCCTCAATCCCTCCCAGCATCAGGGTCTTTCCCAATGAGTCAACTCTTCGCATGAGGTGGCCAAAGTACTGGAGTTTCAGCTTTAGCATCAATCCTTCCAAAGAAATCCCAGGGTTGATCTCCTTCAGAATGGACTGGTTGGATCTCCTTGCAGTCCAAGGGACTCTCAGGAGTCTTCTCCAACACCATCACCAACTCCCGGAGCTCACTCAGACTCACATCCATTGAGTCCGTGATGCCATCCAGCCATCTAACTCTCGGTCGTCCCCTGCTCCTTCTGCCCCCAGTCCCTCCCAGCATCAGGGTCTTTTCCAATGAGTCAACTCTTCGCATGAGGTGGCCAAAGTACTGGAGTTTCAGCTTTAGCATCAATCCTTCCAAAGAAATCCCAGGGTTGATCTCCTTCAGAATGGACTGGTTGGATCTCCTTGCAGTCCAAGGGACTCTCAGGAGTCTTCTCCAACACCACAGTTCAAAGGCATCAATTCTTGAGTGCTCAGCCTTCTTCACAGTCCAACTCTCACATCCATACATGACTACTGGAAAAACCATAGCCTTGACTAGACGGACCTTAGCCAGCAAAGTAATGTCTCTGCTTTTGAATATGATATCTAGGTTTTTATAGCTAAAGAGAAATATGACAGTGGAATATTACTCAGCCATAAAAACATATTTGAGTCAGTTCTAATGAGGTGGATGAACCTAGAGCCTATTATACAGGATGAAGTGAGTCAGAAAGAGAAAAACAAATATAGATATTACTACATATATATGGAGTCTAGAAAGACAGTACTGGCAACATTGGAGACACAGATGGAACAGACTTGTAGATGCAGTGTGAAAAGGAGAGGGTGGGATAAGAGAGGGAGTAGCATGGAAACACATGCATTGCCATGTGTGAAACAGACGCCAGTGGGAATCTGCTGTATGGTGCAGGGAGCTCACACCCGTGCTCTGTGACAACCTAGAGGGGTGGGATAGGGAAGGAGGCTCAAGAGGGAGGGGACATATGTATACCTATGGCTGATGCATCTTGATGTATGGCAGGAACTAACACAACATTATAAAGCAATTATTCTCCAATTAAAAATAAATTAATTGTAAAAAGGAATTATGAGATTCTGAAATATGTTTGGTCTGTAATCAGTATCAGTGAAGACTCACTGAAGACTGTTAGATTTTGCCTATGGATGTTCAGACATTGGCCACCCAATATTCAAGAAGCACTGGGGTGCTTCTTAACAATACTTCAGTCTCCCCTGGGAAGTGACTCCCTCTGCTTTGGAAATACTTCTGGTAAAATGGTAAATTCAAGTGCCTTCCCTCCCTCTATGGATGAGAAAGGGGCCTTTGGATGCACTTTGACTAAGATGCTTTCACTCAGGAAGCATATGAAACGAGAGGCCAGCATTCCATGTAGGCTACGTCAATTTCAGGCTCAGTCCTGGGAATTTAAATCTTGACTAGAGTGTTACTGAAACTGACATGGGTGGAATTTACTGGTTCTTGCACCAGCACCCTGATCACTGAACTGAGGCCTAGGCTACTGCAGATTTGCATAAATTCCACAAGTTCCCATTTTCCTTTATTCTAGTACATTTTTATTTCTTTTTCTTTAAGATTTTTTTTCATGTGGACCAATTGAAAGTCGTTACTGAATTTGATAAAACATGGCTTCTGTTTTATGTTTTGCTTTGTTTTGTCTTTGCCATGAAGCATGTGGGATCTTAGTTCCCTGACCAGGGATCAAACCCACACCCACTGCATTGGAAGACGAGCCGTAACCACTGGACTGCTAGGAGAGTCCCTATTGGTTTTCATCTAAAAGCCCTAACCAATTCACTTTTATGTACTGACTTGTAATTTGACCATATTGAACTATGGTGTAAGACTAGAACATACACATACCACCACTAAAAGCAACCTGTAATCTGTAATATGAAGGAATTTAGGCAGGGAGAGGGACAAAAGGGGAGACGTATGAATAAAGCTGGTGATGGACAGGGAAGCCTTGTGTGCTGCAGTCCATGGGATTGCAAAGAGTCAGACACAACTGAGTCACTGAAATGAACTGATCTAACTGTTCTCAAAATTTTTGGACATCTTTACAAACAGGGCAACTGTGCCCAGTAGAAAAGAAAAGAAGAAGTATCAGAGCATCACAGAAAGTATCACATACACCAGAAGGTCTACACCATTACTAATCAAAGAGAAGAAAACTGAAGCTAGATATCAACTTTCCCCCATAAAAGTCAAAGTGACCCCAAATAGCAATGCTATGGAGACGGTGATGAGATGGGCATTTGCATAAACTTCTGGTGAGTCTATAACTGGTTATGAGTTATATCAGGAACACAATCTGGTCATGTGTAACAAGAGCAGCCATCAGGATGCTCATATACTGGGCTAGTCAGGCAAGCAGAACTGTGAGAGCTGCAGAGCCTGGGACTGGTTACATGAAGCAATCTTACGTGACTGTGGGGAAAGCGGGGGGAGTGAAGCCCTGACAGGGAGACAGTAACCAATCCACGGGGGTGGGCGAGCATGGCAGAGCAGATCCGAGACACTGCTGTGGACATTCAAAGCGGGGTTCGGACCTGTTGGGAGATCTCTAGGAGGCCACTGTCTTGGGGGTCCACAGCCAGGACTTGGGCAGCCAGTCTAGGACCCCTGTCCATCCACAGGGCCAGACATCAGGAGAAAGGGCTGATGCCAAGAGAAGAGTGAGGACAACCTGGAACTCACTGGGCAGCTCAGCTTCCAATGACAAAGCCCTCCGAAGAGGAAGCAAAAGTGAAACTGAAAGTGAAGTCGCTCAGTCATGTCCTACTCTTTGCGACTCATGGGCTGTAGCCCACCAGGCTTCGCCGTCCATGGGATTCTCCAGGCAAGAATACTGGAGTGGGTTGCCATTTCCTTCTCCAGGGGATCTTCCCGACCCAGGGGTCAAACCCAGGTCTCCCGCATTGCAGGCAGATGCTTTAACCTCCAAGCCACCAACAACGAGAAACCTACTGTCAAACCCCACACTGAGTTCCTCTCTTGGCCAATTCTACCTCCAACCGTGCAGGGAAAAGAATTCTGGGGACTGTAGTTCCCAGCACCACCAAACTGAAATTAGAATAATCCAGCACTCATATCTTGTGACCCTATAGTTTCATTCCACATAGAGGAATGGATCCTAATAAGGTGGGAAATGCCGCCAAAGATCAAATAAAACTAACTATAGTCACCACAGGTAAAATAGAGAATGCTGGAAATAAGTTAAATTCCCAGTAATAGGATTGGATGCTGCTTAGTGACTGAACAACAACAAAAATGGGAAAATGGTGAGATAAACGAAGATAAGACACAGACAAGAGTTTCATGTTGTTAATCACTAACTCATGTCCAATTCTTTGCGACCTCATAAACTGTAGCCCACCAGGCTCCTCTGTCTGTGAGATTTCCCAAGCAAGAATACTAGAATGGGTTGCCATGCCCTCCTCCAGGAAATCTTCCCGACTCAGGGATTGAACCCAGGTCTCCTGCATTGCAGGCAGATTCTTTACCATCTGAGCCACCAGGGAAGCCCCAAGCATTTCACGCATTCACTTAAAAGTTGTTTCTTATAACTTTTAATGATATGATTATATCCTTGTGATGTGGAATGAAAAAAACAGACCCAAAAGTGTACCTGCATTAGAATGATGATTTTTGGAAACACATTCATAGGTTTGATTTTCTTTTTAATACTTTCATATACCCTTACCTATTCATTCTTCACAAAGAAGCCCAAGTCATCTTTTTTAAGAAAAAATTTTATCAAAATATGTGTGGTTAATTTATAATGTTGTGTTAGTTTCAAGTATAAAGCGAAGTGATTCAGATATATATATGTATTCTGTTCTATTATAGGTTATTATAAGATATTGAGCACAGTCCCCTGTGCTATACAGAAGGTCCTTGTAAGTTATCTGTTTTATATATAGTTGAGTATATATTTTAATTCCAAACTCCAAAGTTATACCATTTTGATTCCCCAAAGTCATCCTTTAAGAATGTGGACCAGACTTCCCTGGTGGTCCAATGACTGAGAATCTGCTTCCTGATGCAGGAGACATGGGCTCCATCTCTGGTTTGGGAAGACTCCATGTGCCGCAGGGCAGTTAAGCCCAGGCACCACGACTTACTGAAGCCTGCGCGTCTAAACCCTGTGCTCCACAAGAGAAGCTGCCACAATGACAAGCTCGTGAAACTGGAGAGTAGCCCCCACTCTCCACAACTACCGAAAGCCCACGAGCAGCACAAAGACCCAGTACACCCGAAAATAAATAAATCTTTAAAAATACATAGTATTTAAGAAACTGTGGACGAATCACACGTCTTCCCTGCCTAAAATTCCAACTTGGCTTTCTGTCACACTGGGAACAAAATGCTGATCCGTCCCACCATCTGCAGGGTCTTTCCCCGTCCTGCCTTTGCCAACTGTGCAGACTGAATCTCCAACAGCTCTTTGCTTGGCTCATTCAACTCCAGCCCACAGGGGTGTGGTCAGTTCCTGGCCTTGGCTAATGTCTCTTCCACTCTTAAGGGCTTGGCAAATATCACTTTCAGGGTGTCCTCAGTGGTTCAGTGGTAAATAATCCACCTGCCAATGCAGAAGACACAAGAGATATGGGTTCGATCCCTGAGTTGCGAAGATTCCCTGGAGAAGGAAATGACAACCCACTCCAGTATTCTTGCCTGGGAAACCCTATTGACAGAGGAGCCTGGCGGGCTAAAGTTCTTGGGGTTGCAGAGTTAGGCACGACTGAGCAACTGAACAACAAGTATTACTTTCATTTAACATGTCCTTCTCCCAATTCTGATTGATCTGTTTTCATTATTCAGATTGAACAACAACAAAAATGGGAAAATGGTGAGATAAACGAAGATAAGACACAGACAAGAGTTTCATGTTGTTAATCACTAACTCATGTCCAATTCTTTGCGACCTCATAAACTGTAGCCCACCAGGCTCCTCTGTCTGTGAGATTTCCCAAGCAAGAATACTAGAATGGGTTGCCATGCCCTCCTCCAGGAAATCTTCCCGACTCAGGGATTGAACCCAGGTCTCCTGCATTGCAGGCAGATTCTTTACCATCTGAGCCACCAGGGAAGCCCCAAGCATTTCACGCATTCACTTAAAAGTTGTTTCTTATAACTTTTAATGATATGATTATATCCTTGTGATGTGGAATGAAAAAAACAGACCCAAAAGTGTACCTGCATTAGAATGATGATTTTTGGAAACACATTCATAGGTTTGATTTTCTTTTTAATACTTTCATATACCCTTACCTATTCATTCTTCACAAAGAAGCCCAAGTCATCTTTTTTAAGAAAAAATTTTATCAAAATATGTGTGGTTAATTTATAATGTTGTGTTAGTTTCAAGTATAAAGCGAAGTGATTCAGATATATATATGTATTCTGTTCTATTATAGGTTATTATAAGATATTGAGCACAGTCCCCTGTGCTATACAGAAGGTCCTTGTAAGTTATCTGTTTTATATATAGTTGAGTATATATTTTAATTCCAAACTCCAAAGTTATACCATTTTGATTCCCCAAAGTCATCCTTTAAGAATGTGGACCAGACTTCCCTGGTGGTCCAATGACTGAGAATCTGCTTCCTGATGCAGGAGACATGGGCTCCATCTCTGGTTTTGGGAGACTCCATGTGCCGCAGGGCAGTTAAGCCCAGGCACCACGACTTACTGAAGCCTGCGCGTCTAAACCCTGTGCTCCACAAGAGAAGCTGCCACAATGACAAGCTCGTGAAACTGGAGAGTAGCCCCCACTCTCCACAACTACCGAAAGCCCACGAGCAGCACAAAGACCCAGTACACCCGAAAATAAATAAATCTTTAAAAATACATAGTATTTAAGAAACTGTGGACGAATCACACGTCTTCCCTGCCTAAAATTCCAACTTGGCTTTCTGTCACACTGGGAACAAAATGCTGATCCGTCCCACCATCTGCAGGGTCTTTCCCCGTCCTGCCTTTGCCAACTGTGCAGACTGAATCTCCAACAGCTCTTTGCTTGGCTCATTCAACTCCAGCCCACAGGGGTGTGGTCGGTTCCTGGCCTTGGCTAATGTCTCTTCCACTCTTAAGGGCTTGGCAAATATCACTTTCAGGGTGTCCTCAGTGGTTCAGTGGTAAATAATCCACCTGCCAATGCAGAAGACACAAGAGATATGGGTTCGATCCCTGAGTTGCGAAGATTCCCTGGAGAAGGAAATGACAACCCACTCCAGTATTCTTGCCTGGGAAACCCTATTGACAGAGGAGCCTGGCGGGCTAAAGTTCTTGGGGTTGCAGAGTTAGGCACGACTGAGCAACTGAACAACAAGTATTACTTTCATTTAACATGTCCTTCTCCCAATTCTGATTGATCTGTTTTCATTATTCAGATCTCAGCTCAGCTGTCATCTCTTCTAGGACTTTTTCTAAGCACCACATCTGCTGTGTCTCCATTCCCCACCCCACCCAGCAGTCAATCTCCATCTCACTGCCCCAGTCACTTTTTCCTTAATTATAGTGTTACACTTTTGACATAGCAGTCTCCCTCACTAAGAAGCCAGGAACCTTCTCTGTCATATTTGTTGTTTTATCCTTGTGACTCCAACACCACCACCAAGGCTTTGTGTTTTCACTGAAGGAATGGGTNGAATATCTGAGGTTATTGATATTTCTCCTGGCAATCTTGATTCCAGCTTGTGCTTCTTCCAGCCCATCATTTCTCATGGTGTACTCTGCATAGAAGTTAAATAAGCAGGGTGACAATATACAGCCTTGACGTACTCTTTTTCCTATTTGGAACCAGTCTGGTGTTCCATGTTCAGTTCTAACTGTTGCTTCCTGACCTGCATACAGGTTTCTCAAGAGGCAGGTTGGGTAGTCTGGTATTACCATCTCTTTCACAATTTTCCACTATTTATTGTGAGCCACACAGTCAAAGGGTTAGGCATAGTCAATAAAGCAGAATTAGATGTTGACTTAATCTCTCTCAGTTGTCATATCTAGTGATTATCCAGGCCGACTGTTGTTGTTTTCAGTATTTACTTGGCTGCACTGGGTCTTAGTTATAACATGTGGAATCTTTCCGCCACCCCCTCCCAGGGATGGAACCCAGGCCCCCTGCACTTGAAGTGTGCTTGAAGAGCTTGAAGTCTTAGCCACTGGACCACCAGGGAAGTCCCCAGGCCTATTCTGGTTGCTCTGTTCTTCTTACTGGGTTTCCCTGGTGGCTCAGCTGGTAAAGAATCCACCTGCAATGCAGGAGACCTGGATTCGATCTCTGGGTTGGGAAGGTCCCCTAGAGGAGGGCCCACTCCAGTATTTTTGCCTGGAGAATCCACACGGACAGAGGAGCCTGACGGGCTACAGTCCATGAGGTTGCAAAGCGTTGGACACGACTGAATGACTAAGTACAACACATTCTTCTTACAAAATCTAGGTAGGAGTCTCCACTCTACAGAAGAGATGTGACTAAATCTCTGTAAAAAAAAAACACAAGAATCTGGAAAGCTTTCTCCCATATAAATCATGTCATGCATAGCGTTAGTGGGCAAAACCCATTATATCATGATAACACTGTAAAACTCCTGGAGAGCGTGAGTTCACGTCCCATTTAGGGCTCCAGCTGCCTCCCCTTCTAGCTCAGGGGTTCCGCCACCCTCAGCACCTCAGCACCTCGGGTCTGCTTTCTCAACACCACAGACCCAAGGACCATTCTACCCTCTTCACATCCCTCAGGCCCTGCTGCCCCATCTGCCCTCGTCAAGATCCATGTGTCAGCCAGGCTTACTGGCTAATCCTAAACCTCCTTGTTTCGCTGCCTGTTTGAGAAACTGTCAACTCTGGAGAAATCCAATGGCCTGTCTTCTCTCTAGGTTGATATCTTGGCTTTAAGCGGTGTCTGGTTTAGGAAAATTTTATCTCCTGCCTTATGATGCCTCTATATGTTCCCATCTTTGGATGTCCTTTTTTCACTAAATGCTTGAATCTAAAACAACAGGTGAGTCAAGGCTGAGTGATACGGAGCCTGAATATTTTCACTTTTTCAATACTGAAACATTTTCAACATTTTGCTTTCATGATCCAGCAACACGTGCACACACGGGTGAGAGAGAGGGCTGTGCGTGTCAGTTTTTATCACAGCCTTCCCTCCACTGATGCAGTGGCCAAGCATTAGCCAGGCATGTTTCGCCCACTTGGCAGAGAGCAAAAGGCTGATAGCTGCTCCCTGCCTCTAGGCAGGCCTCCAGTCTAGGGAAATTTTCTCATTCTTCTTACAATAGGGCTAGTTCTTTTTTTTTTTTTTTTTTATTCTTGACTTCACTTATTTATTTATTTTAAAATTTTATGTATTTATTTATTCATTTTTGTTTGTGCTGGGTCTTCATTGCTGTGTAGGCTTTTCCCTCTTTGTGGCAAGGCAGGGGCTATTCCCCAGCTGCCTGCCTCACTGCGGTGGCTTCCTCTGCTTTGGAGCATGGGCTCTAAGGGCATGCAGGCCTCAGTAGTTGCAGCTCACAGGCTTAGTTGCTCCAAGGCATATGGGATCTTCCCAGAATCAGAGCTGAACCTGTGTCTCCTGCATTGGCAAGTGGACTCTTTACTGCTGAGCCACCAGGGAAGCCCAAAAAAGGACTAGTTTTATATATAAGAAATGAAAGCATCAGAGTAGAGCTTTGATTAGGTTCTATTAAGAAGGTGAGGTTAACAGGTGAAACTATGTCTCAAAAATTCATTTTGGGGACTTTTCATTTAACAACAACAACAAAAAAGATCTTCTGCAAAGTAATCAATGAGAAGTTTCTAACACTCTCCTGTTGGCGGTGGATTTAACTATCTTTAGCAAGCATGAACTCCAGTGAAGGCAGACAAACAGACAGCGTTATGGCATATAACTTAGCAACCCGGCCTATTTTGTGCTAACCTGACTCTCCATGAACTTTGCAGCAAATGAAACTCTGTGTGACAAATTCCTTTTTTAGCCTCTGACACTGACAGCCACTTTGTTCAGTTTCATGGTTATATACATTTTGGTGTCAGCTTCCACAATTTTTCATGCTTTCCATGTCACCCTAAGGGAAAGTGGGCAATCATCAGAAAGTAGCTGTGGAGAACTTCCTCTTCCCTTTACTAAGTGTTGTCGGAGAAAAATCACCCTCTGGGCAGGTTGATTTGGCTATAAATTTGTGGACACCCCCTTCAGCCGGGCTCACAACATTCCTACTCAGTCCTCTCCTTCCCAGCTTACTTCTTTATCTTATACTCAACAGGGATTGTTTCAAAGCATCTCTACTATCAAAACCCCAATTTCCTCTTGTTTCATTTTTTTAAAAAAGACCATGTGTCTTGCTTGGCATAGAAAATAGAAGCCATCTGAACAGAAATCTCTCCATTCTTACTACAGTTATCCGAAACTACCCAAATCTAGATCTGACTCTTCCCCCTTCCTTCTTTACCAGGGAAGAGGTCTCCCTATTACTCTGAAGGACTTCCCTGGTGGCTCAGACGGTAAAGCGTCTGCCTACAATGTGGGAGACCCAGGTTCAGTCCCTGGGTTGGAAAGATCCTCTGGAGAAGGAAATGGCACCCACTCCAGTACTCTTGCCTGGAAAATCCCATGGATGGAGGAGCCTGGTGGGCTGCAGTCCATGGGGTTGCAAAGAGTTAAGACACAACTGAGCGACTAAACTAAACTATTGCTCTGTGACCGGCAATCTGTAAACTGGCTCCAGCGACTCCTACTTAGCGATATTCATCAGCTTCCCTGGAGGCTCAGGGGTAAAGAATCCGCCTGCCAATGCAGGAGACACAGGAGACCCAGGTTCCAATCTCTGGGTCAGGAAGATCCCCTGGAGGAGGAAATGGCAACCCACTCCAGTATTCTTGCCTGGAGAATCGCATGGATAGAGGAGCCTGGCGGGCTACAGTCCATGCAGTCACAAGAGAGGTGGACAGGACTGAGCAACCGAGAATGCAAGCACACAGCCACAGTCGTGCTCTGTAAACCCCTCCCCCCTCAAATGACGGTCAGACATAGGCAACTTCTTCCCTAAAATAGAATACAATCAAAGCCATAGACTGTCTCTTCTATGCCTAGGTTAATAAAAACGTTCTGACTTCTGTCTTGGGTACTCTCTAGCTCTCTCTTCCTCTCTCACTGACTTACCCTGGAGAAAGTCAGCTGCTGTATTGTGAGGTGCCCTCTGGAGAGGTTCATGGACCATGGAAGGCCTCTGGCTGACAGGTAACAAGGAACTGAGGCTCGCAGCTTAGCAGCCTCTGAGGAACTGAATGCTGAAGATAATGGGTAAGTGCAGAAGCAGAACCTCTTCCCTCCTCCCCCTGCCACTGTTGAGTCATCTGATGAGACCACAGACCAAGCAAGTGGCCTGACAGCAGCTTCATAAGAGACCTTGAGCCCTAGATGTGCCCTGGTTTCTGACACACAGGAATTGTGAGATAGTAAATATTTACTGTCTTATGCTGCTAAATTTAGGGATAAGTTATTATGCAGCAATAGATAACTAATCAACCTTCATCTGTGCTCTGAATCCTTCTCACTTGCTTCTCTTTTTCTGCATCTTCAAATCTTCTCTATTTACCTTCTCTTCTAACAAGCAATTACCAATGGAAAAACGATTTAAAATAAAAGAAACCTTCAATTCCAATTTACCTTCCAGCTACAGCTACATTCCTTCCCTCCTCTTCAGAGCCCAACTTCTTTATTATCTCCATGCAATTTCTCTCCTCTTCATTCCCTTCTCTTCTCTTTCATTCCATTTACCTCCTATTCATTCCATTGCTATGTAGTCATTAGCTCCAAGAAAATAGAAAAACTTCTCCAACAGTGTGGCTAATGAATGTAGTGGGAATGTTCAGACCTCATCTTACTTGACATTTCTTAATCATTCAGTACACTTCAGTTCTCTCCAAAATGTTTGCTTTCCTTCTTCCTTTTCTGTCATAGCAAATGATGCACTACCCAAGTAATACTAGCTCAAGCTGGAAGAGTGGTCAACTTGACTCCCATCTGTTCATATACAGATTGCTTCTCTTTTCTTAATAGTTCACAGTTCTGCCTACTTTTCTCCATGCACAATGCCACAACTCTAGGACACCACTGTCTCTCACCTGTACCTGTAACAGCCTTCTAACTGGTCTTCAATTCATTATTCTCTCTGAAGTCTTAAAGGCTTATTTCAAAACTCTTTAACAATGTCAATTCTCTGCTTAAAATTCATCAGTCTCAAAAATAATCATCAACCTCTTCCCATTTGGAAAAAGTCAAAGTTTTGTCTGTAGGAAGTATGGCCATTTAATTTATTGTCCAAACAGGACACTTTGGAGAGTGAAAGGAAGTGCTGTTAATGATTATGAAGGAACAAGTGTGTATCCTGAGACTGTCTGAGAAAATGGCCTAAGAGGTCACCCTATTTGTAAAGCCCTGGTCCCTGACAGCCTCACCGCCCATCTCCTGTGTTACCACACTCTCCAGTCATTCTGAGCTCCGTTCAGTTTTCTGAACTCACCACAATCTCTCTTGTTTTGGGGTTTTTGGACATATTGTCGTATTTCCCTGGGAAACTTTCCACCCTTCCTGTTCTTCTGAAAAACTCCTATTCATCCATATGACTCATCTTAAATGTTCCCTGTCAGGGAAGATCTTTCTTGACCTTTAGATTCCCCTGCTGTGGGTTCCTAAAACACACAATACACCTCATATCATGCCTCTTGTTGCTCTGTATTTATAATTTACTTGAGGACTGATTTCCCAGCTGAACTCTAAACTCTTTAAAGGGAAGTACTCTCTCTGTTTTGTTCATAGAAAAGACGTTTCTGGAGGTAAAACATTCAAAGTCCCAGTGTGGGATCTGAGAAAAACACATTCTGGGAAATTGCAATATAGAAGCAACAGTTAGAACTGGACATGGAACACCAGACTGGTTCCAAAAAGGAAAAGGAGTACATCAAGGCTGTATATTGTCACCATGCTTATTTAATTTATATGCAGAGTACATCATGAGAAATGCTGGGCTGGATGAAGCACAAGTTGGCATCAAGATTGCCAGGAGAAATATCAATAACCTCAGGTATACAGATGAAGAAGAAAATGGGAGAAGGAAATGGCAACCCACTCCAGTGTTTTGGCCTGGAGAATCCCAGGGATGAGGGAGCCTGGTAGGCTGCCGTCTCTGGGGTCGCACAGAGTCAGACACAACTGAAGTGACTTAGCAGCAGCAGCAGCATACAGATGACACTACACTTATGGCAGAAAGAGGAGAAGAGCTAAAGGGCCTCTTGATGAAAGTGAAAGAGGAGAGTGAAAAGTTGGCTTAAAGCTCAACATTCAGAAAACAAAGACCATGGCATCCAGTCCCATCACTTTATGGCAAATAGATGGGGAAACAGTGGCTGACTTTATTTTGGTGGGCTCCAAAATCACTACAGATGGTGACTGGAGCCATAAAAGATGCTTACTCCTTGGAAGAAAAACTATGACAGCATATTGAAAAGCAGAGACATTACTTTGCCAACAAAGGTCCGTCTAGTCCAGGCTATGGTTTTTCCAGTGGTCATGTATGGATGTGAGAGTTGGACTATAAAGAAAGCTGAGCACTGAGGAATTGATGCTTTTGAACTGTGGTGTTGGAGACACTCTTGAGAGTCCCTTGGACTGCAAGGAGATCCAACCAGCCCATCCTTAAGGAAATCAGTCCTGGATGTTCATTGGAAGGGCTGATGTTGCAGCTGAAACTCCAATACTTTGGCCACCTCATGCGAAGATCTGACTCATTGGAAAGGACCCTGATGCTGAGAAAGATTGAGGGCAGGAGAAGGGGACGACAGGATGAGATGGCTGGATGACTCCATGGACATGAGTCTGAGCAGGCTCTGGACTTGGTGATGGATGAGGAGGCCTAGGATGTGCAGTCCATGGGGTCACAAAGAGTTGAACATGATTGAGTGATTGAACTGAACTGAACTGAACCCAACCTTCTACTTCTACTTCTGCTGGTCTCCATAGCCCAAGGCAACTGAAGAAGGAATGTTTGAGGATTAAGATTTCAGCCTCAGAATTTCTGACTCAATTGGTCTGGTGTGGGCCCAAGAAACAGTACTTTAAAAAAGTCTCACAGGCTTCCCTGGTGGTCCAGTGGTTAAGAATCACCTTCCAATGCAGGAGACACAAATTCTATCCCTGGTCATGGAACTCAGATCCCACATGCCAAGGGACAATGAAGACCCTACATGCCACAACTAAGACCTGATGCTGCTAAAATTGTAACAGATACTTTAAAAAAATATAGACTCTTAGGTCCCATACCAGTTTGACTGAGTCAGAATCCACATTTTAACAAAATCTTCAGATTATGTGTATGAACATTAAAGTTTTTTTTTTAATTTAGCAAGGTATAGTTGACATATATTAATTTCAAAATGAACATTAAAGTTTGAGAAACACTCACATGATTTTGTGTAAATCAGACAGTTCCAAGGTTGCCCTGTGAGTACTTTTGTGCTGTAGAATTACTCTCATACCTTCATTTAGCTTTTGCCTTTCAAGCTGCTTTTTTTTAAAAAGAGTCAAATCATGTGTGAACCTACTCTTTGCTTCATTAATTAATTCTTCTCTAGATCTAAATTTTCTTCCTGAAAACACAGAAATCCTCACATAGATACATGATGCCTCACAAGAGATGAAATATGTTACATCTAAACCAAACACTTGGTATTATTGCCTGTAGTTTATATTCTGCCACCCCACTCCAGTACTCTTGCCTGGAAAATCCCATGGATGGAGGAGCCTGGTAGGCTGCAGTCCATGGGGTCGCTAAAAGTCAGACAAGACTGAGAGACTTTACTTTCACTTTGTACTTTCATGCATTGGAGAAGGAAATGGCAACCCACTCCAGTGTTCTTGCCTGGAGAATCGCAGGGATGGGGGAGCCTGGTAGGCTGCTGTCTCTGGGATCGCACAGAGTCGGACATGACTAAAGTGACTTAGTAGCAGCAGCAGCAGCAAAGCTTTTCAGCTTATTCTTCAAACTTTTCACAGATTACCTTTCTTGAGGTTGCTGCCTGCTGCCCTTTCAGTTTCACTCCAGGCTGAGACACTCCTCCCTTTTGAACTTCCCAAGGCAGTGACAACCCACTCTAGTACTCTTGCCTGGAAAATCCCATGGACAGAGGAGCCTGGTGGGCTGCAGTCCATGGGGTCGCTAAGAGTCAGACACGACTGAGCAACTTCACTTTCACTTTTCACTTTCATGCATTGGAGAAGAAAATGGCAACCCACTCCAGTGTTCTTGCCTGGAGAATCCCAGGGACGGGGAAGCCTGGTGGGCTGCCGTCTATGGGGTCGCACAGAGTCGGACACAACTGAAGCGACTTAGCAGCAGCAGCAGCAGCAAGCAATATCTAGCTATAACTTTACCAAGAACTTACGAGTCTATGGGATGGAAACATAGGCAGAAAACTAGCCACTGGAAAAAGGTGCTTCTGGAGCTCACAGCTAAACCTTTCTCAAGGAGTCTGACCTTTGATTTCATTACTGTGCTTAGTTGCTCAGTTGTGTCTGACTCTTGGCGACCCTTTGGACTCTAGCCCCCCAGGCTCCTCTGGCCATGGGATTTTCCAGACAAGAATACTGCAGTGAGTTGCTATTTCCTCCTCCAGAGGATCTTCCCAACCCAGGATTGAACCCAGGTCTCCTGTGTCTCCTGTATTTTAGGCAAATTCTTTACCCACTGAGCCACTGGGGAAGTCTTCATGTTGCTAAAATGCTGCTCACCTAAACCTACCCCACCCCTTGACCCTGCCTTCTACCCCATGTTTGTGCCTCCTCCAAAGTACTGCCAACCCAGAACATAAACCCCCATTTCATCTGCGGGTCAATGATAGAGAAAAACCCAGTTTTCCTCTCTTGTCCTGATGGAAAGCCTGTCCCAGTCCACCATGTGCCATCATGCAGTCTAGTTCCTAGAAGTCCTTAAAACTCCAGTTTAAAAGAGATTTGAGAAGATGGCGGAGGAATAGGACACAGAGACCACTTTCTCCCGCACAAACTCATCAAAAGAACATCTCAACGCTGAGTAAATTCTACAGGGCAACTTCTGAATGCGAGCAGAGGACATCAGGCATCCGGAAAAGCAGAATATTGTCTTCAAAAACAGCCCAATTGACCAAGTGAGCCTTAAAAAAAAAAAAAAAAAAGAGTGACTGCCACCGCCGCTCTGTGTTTGGGCGGAAATAGGACACCGAAGAGACCAGCAAACAGAGGAAGCTGAACAGCAGGAACCGCCTTGGAAGTGACCCCACACTGCCTACAACACCAGAAAAAGTCCCAGAAATATCATTATTATTTTTTTGACCATTCTCTTTTTTTAATTATTATTACTATTTTTCAGTATTATTATTTTTTTTTGGTAGAAGTTTTGTTTGATTGTTTTTTCTTCCTATATTTTTCTTCTCTCTCTTTTTTTTAATTTTAAGTCCTCTATTACTCTTTTAATTTTAAATTTTTTTAACCTACTATCACTCTTCAAAAAAAAAAAGACCCTATTTTTAAAGCAAATGCCATATATACATATATATATATACAATTTTTTGTTTGTTTTTTTATGTGGCTGTTGGTGTTGGTCGTTAATAATTCCTGTGACTTTTTTTTTTCTTCTTGTTCTTCTTTTCTTTAATATTGTAATTTTGAAAATCCAACTTTGACTCTTAAATTTTTAATCTTTGCTTTTTGGTATTTGTTGTCAATTTTTTACATTTAAAAACCCAATCTTCATTACCCAATTTTACCTGAGAGTGAGATTACAGGCTTGACCACTCTCTCCTCTTTTGGACTCTTCTTTCTCCCCAGCAGGCTGTCTCTCTCTCCTCCCTCTCCCCTCTCTTCTCTACCCAACCCTGTGAATCCCAGTGTGTTCCAGATGATGAAGAACACTTAGAGAACTGGTTACGGGCTGGATCTGTCTCTCCCCATTTTCATTTCCCTCATTTATCCTCCTGGCCACCTCTGACTATCTCCGCCCTCTCCTCTTCCCTGTATAACTCAGTGATCATCTCTGAGTGGTCCAGACTAAGGAGCGCACATAAGGAAGTGATTACTGGCTAGTTCTCTCTCTTCTTTTGATCCCACCTCATCTCATTCCAGTCACCTCTAACTACCCCCTCCCTCTCCCTTTCTCTACGTAACTCAGTGAACCTCTCTGGGTCTCCCTTAATGTGGAGAAACTCTTCATCTTTAACCTAAAGGTTTTATCATT
>SJXQ01008401.1:225073-241704 GCA_006408695.1 Aepyceros melampus | reverse complement strand
ATGTTTTTCTGGAACTCTCTTGCTTTTTCGATGATCCAGCGGCTGTTGGCAATTTGATCTCTGTTTCCTCTGCCTTTTCTAAAACCAGCTTGAACATCTGGAAGTTCACGGTTCACGTATTGCTGAAGCCTGGCTTGGAGAATTTTGAGTATTACTTTACTAGCCTCCCTGGTAGCTCAGCTGGTAAAGAATGTGCCTGCAATGCAGGAGACCCCGGTTCGACTCCTGGGTTGGAAAGATCCACTGGAGAAGGGATAGGCAACCCACTCCAGTTTCTTGGGCTTCCCAGGTGGCTCAGCTGGTAAAGAATCCACCCGCAATGTGGGAGACCTGGAATCAATCACAGGCTTGGGAAGATCCCCTGGAGAAGGGAACAGCTACCCATTCCAAAATTCTGGCCTGGAGAATTCCATGAACTGTATGGTCCATGGAGTCCTAAAGAGTTGGACATGACTAACTACACTGGGCCCAGCCAGATAGTGAGGGTAGTCTTCCTATCCTGATTGGCCGCCTTCATTCTGACTGTGATCTTGATTCCCCTTTGCTGTGCAGCCTTTTATTTTGTATTGGGGTATAGCCAATTAACAATGTTGTGATAGTTTCAGATGAACAGCAAAAGGACTTAGCCATACATATGCACGTATCCATTCTCCCCCAAACTCCCCTCCCATCCAGGCTGCCACATAACACTGAGCAGAGTTCCCTGTGGTATACAGCAAGTCCTGGTTGGTTATCCATTTTAAATATAGCAGTGTGTACATGACCATCCCAAAGTCTATCTCTTCCCCCATCCTCCCCCAGCAATGTTGCTGTCTATTAGTTGTCTTTTGTCCTTCAAGTTGAGATTTTCCTAGTTCTTGGTGTAATGAGTGATTGTTTTATTTTGTCCTAGACATTTGGGGTAGTAGTATATAATGACACTACGGATCTTCATTAAATCTTCTATTGTAGCAGGCCTCCTCTGACACTGGGCAGTGGGGGAAAGGTAATGTCACCTCATTATTGCCAGTTGGGGATAGAAATCCAAGCATCCCATTGAGCCTCCACTAATACCAGTGGCTTGAGGGGCCGGGGTGCCTCATTGCTGTTACATGTCACCTCCTCTGACATCGCAAAGAGAGTGGTGGGCTCCTTGGCACCAGGGAAGGATAAAAGTCCCTTCCCTGCATCTCTGACTGCCCTGGCAGAGCTGAGGGCCACCTCATGCAGTCAGTCAGAGGAAGTCTAGATTCTCCACCTGGGCTGTGATCAAGGTCATTGACTTGGAGCAGGGATTTCATTGTTGTTCAGTGACTCGGTTGTGTCGAAGTCTTTGGGACCCCATGGACTGTAGCACACCTGGCTTCCCTGTCCTTCACTGTCTCCCAGGTTTGCCCAAGTTCACGTCCATTGAGTCAGTGATGCCATCCAACCATCTTATCCTCTGTCATCCCAGAGTTCTCCTCTTATCTTCAATCTTTCCCAACATCTGGGTCTTTTCCAATGAGGCGACTCTTCGCATCAGGTGGCCAAAATACTGGAACTTCAGCTTCAGCATCAGTCCTTCCAATGAATATTCAGAGTTGATTTCCTTTAGGATTGTCTGGTTTGATCTCCTTGCTGTCCAAGGGTTTCATTAAACTCCCTCAGTTTTCTCTTGGTTTCTGTCTTAGGAACAAATCCAGCCACAGACCTCAGAGGAGCAGGCTTCCTTGCCCTGCTGCATCTCCTGTACCTGGTGATGGACTCAAAGACTTTGCTAATGGCCCGGGAGATTCTCCTCCTGTCTCGTCATCATATCCAGGTGGGGCTTTGGTGAGAAGGCAGCAGAAAAGGCTGCAGGGCTAGGACACAGGGCTGTCCTGAGTAGGGGGGACAGCTTCTCAGGTAGATCTCCAATTGCTGAGGGCCCTCAGGACAGCTGAGGCAAACAGGCATGGGCACCCCCATTTCCCTGACCTGGCTGGAACCTGAGCTCCACCACTCATTAGTGTATGTCTCAAACCAGTGCCTCAGCTGCTCAGAGCCTTGGTTTCTTCATCCATAGAGAGGAGATCATGGAAACTACAGCCGTGTAGTTGGGGAAGTTAAATACGGTAATGTACCAAGCGTTGGACACAACCCTGGTGTCATTGTTTCTGCATACTGCCCTCCCGACTCTGGCATGTTCTCCTGGCCCTGGGGGAGGGCGCATTCAGCCTTTACATACCCAGAGGAGAGGTTTTGCCTCCCAGGGCCGAGGGACACACATGGGCTTTCTGAAAGCTCAGAAGCAGCTCCTGTAGCCCTCAGGTTCTATCCAGGCCTCTCTTCAGGGTTTTCCTCTGTAGTAAAGGTGGTAGTCCCTTGATTTTAGACAACAAACTTGACCTGTTTCCTGCCATTTGTCTATCCCAGATTCATGGGGCCTGGAATTCATTCATTTACTAAACAGATATTTATTCAGCATTCCCTGTGCTAGTAATTGTTCTTGGTGCTTGGGACGCATCAATGAGATCCGTCTAGCAGGGAGGACAAGACAGTAAGTCTAATACATATACAAATAATAGGGTATGTTAAGTGCTGAGTAGGCAAGGTTGGGAGAATAGGGGTGGATTACAGTGGTTTTTTGTTTTGGGGTTTTTTGGCTGCATTGAGTCTTCATTGCAGCATGGGCGCTTTCTCTAGTTGCGGCGCAGCCTCAGTAGTTGCAGCTTACAGGCTCTCTAGTTGTAGCACTTGGGCTTTGTTGCCCTGTGGCATGTGGGACCTTAGTTCCCCAACCAGGGATCAAACCCACTTCCATTCCCTGCATTGGAGGCAGATTCTTAACCATTGGACCACCAGGGAAGTCCTGGGATTACAGTTTTCATGGGGTATAATGTAGCTCTCATGAGAGGGTGTGGAGAAGGCAATGGCACCCCACTCCAGTACTCTTGCCTGAAAAATCCCATGGATGGAGGAGCCTGGTGGGCTGCAGTCCATGGGGTCACTGAGAGTTGGACACGACTCAGTGACTTCACTTTCACTTTTCACTTTCATGCATTGGAGAAGGAAATGGCAACCCATTCCAATGTTCTTGCCTGGAGAATCCCAGGGACGGCGGAGCCTGGTAGGCTGCCATCTATGGGGTCACACAAAGTCGGACCGACTGAAGCGACTTAGTAGCAGCAGCAGCATGAGAGGGTGAGACTTAAACCATGCCTTGAAGTTGGGGGGATAGATGTTAGCCAAGCTGGTGTTTAGAGGAAGAACATTCCATGCAAAGGAAGCATCGAGAGCAGAGGTTCCAGGAAGGAGTGTGTCTGGCATGGGAGGGAATGGCAGGAGACCAGAAGGAGCAAGGAGGGCAGTGGGAAGGAGGTGATGGAGTAACAGGGACCAGATGGTGTTGGACCTGATAGACTGTGATGAGGACGTTTGCTTTTACTCTGAGTCAAATGAAGGTTTTGAACAGCCTGGAGTGACAGGGTCCAACTTATATTCTTGAATGCATCCTACCAGCCAGTGGGTTGAGAGTGGTCTCCCGTGCAGACTTTCACAATCAATCTAGAGGTGATGGTTTAGTCCAGAGTATTTTTCAGAGGAGGGAAGAAGTGATCAGATCCTGGGTATAGAATCTTGAGTGTATAGGATGTAGAGAAAACAGCCAGTGTATTTTTTAATGGATTGGATGCAGGTGTAAGAAAAAGAGAGGAGTCAATGGTGCTTTAGCACCAAGCTTTTTAGCTTGAGCAGCTGCAAAACCAGAGTGGCAACCAACTGAAATGGAAAAGAGCAAGTGTGGGGTGGGGGTTCCATTTGCCATATGAATTTTAGATTGAGGTTATGCATTTTGGGCAAGAACCCTAGGAAGTGACAGCCCTCATGTTGGAAGTACCCGTGTCAGTGTGTCTTACTACTGGTGAAGTTAACCCAGAGCACGTGGTTAAGGTGGTAGCAGCCAGGTCTCTCCTCTGTAGAGTCATTATTTTTCCCTTTGTAAATAATCACTCGTGGGGGAATATACTTTGAACGTGAACATGTTAGTCGCTCAGTTGTGTCCAACTCTTTGCAGCTCCATGGACCATAGCCCACCAGGCTCCTCTCTCCATGGGATTCTCCAGGCAAGAGTACTAGAGTGGGTAGAAAATCCCTTCTCCAAGGGATCTTCCCAACCCAGGGATTGAACTGGGTCTTCTGCATTGCAGGCAGATTCTTTACCATTTGAGCCACCATAATTAATCACTGTCTTGGAGGATGATACCTTGAAACTATACAAATATCCTGTTTTTCCTCAGACTTGGTTCTAATGGTGATTTTCTGTTTCCCTCATTCCCCTTACATTTATTAGTTGGAATTCTTCTATAAGAAAGAGGTATCTGTGCTATTTATTTATTCAGGTACTTTTTATATTAGATATTTATTTTGTCTATAGGTTATAATCCAGTACTGTCATTATGTCTTATGTATTTTGTTGCTCAAATTGCTCCAGCCAAGCCCACTTTAAGAGCTCTTTCTGGTTGGTGCCTGTGCCCTTTGAACATGCCCTGTCCTTTTTTGAGCACTTTTCTGCTTTCTAGATCCGAGAAGACACCCTCAGCTCATGTACTATTATTTTCTCTGTGTGATTCCCAGCCCTGAAACCAAACACTTCTCCACGGAGCTTTTGTTCTTTAGCTGGAGAATGGGATCTGAAAACCAAGATCTGAATGCTGGTGTTCCCAGTGGCATTACAATCTCCCTGCTTCTAGGCCCTCTCAGCGGCCAGAGCTTAGGAGATATGTATATGTCACTGATTCCCTCAACTCTAATAGGAATGGTCGCCAAGGGTAAGTGGACCCACCCAGCCGCCAGTGCACTTCACAGAGAACAGGAAGTAGGGTGTAATTCTACTTGAGAGAGAGGAGCTGAGAATGAGTAACTAAAGGTGAGACTTGCAGCATTTTCATCAGATCACTGTGTCTTAGAGCCTGGGCAGGCCAGCCTGTGCTGCAAGAACAGATTGCTCCAATAACCATGTTGTTGGTCATTATTACTTAATTCTCAGAACCTCAGGTTCTTCCTTTGTAACATGAGAAAATAATTCCAACCCTGTATAAAGTGCTAAGCACATTAGTCACTCAAGGAGTGTTAGTTATCATAGTAACTTTTGATTTCCATGAGTAAAAATACATTTTTATATACATCTTATGGATAATATTTACATATGTATACATAGTTGTGTTTTCAGAATTGTATCTGTACTTGGACAAGCATGCAGAGACACACACACAGCGTCATACACACATATATGCAGCCATGGTAAAGTGGATCCATTTGAATCTAAAACTTCTTGCGTGTGTTTAGTCACTCAGTTGTGTCTGACTCTTTACGGCCTCATGGACTGTAGCCTGCCAGGCTCCTCTGTCCATGGGATTCTCTAGGCAAGAATACTAGAGTGGTTTGCCATTTCCTCCTGTAGGGGGATCTTCCTGACCCAGGGATCAAACCCTTATCTCTTATGTCTCCTGCATTGGCAGGTGGGTTCTTTACCAGTAGCGCCACCTGGATTGCAAAAACAAATAATCACACATTTCCTATCATGTGGGCAGTTTTCTCATTTCTGATGTTCACTGAATATCTCTGTTATCTTTTGAGGAAAAAAATACTCATTACATCTGACGACTTCACATTCGCCCGTCTCTTCCAGGAGACACTGGAGGAGGCAAGAGGGTACTTCATGAGGATCTGGTTCTGAGAGAGATCAGGACCCACAAGTTGAGAAGTGGGTGTGTTCCATGGTCTTCACGATGCAGGGAGGTAATGTCTGGGTCAAGTTTAAGAACCAGATCAGTTAGCTTATGAAACAGCACAATCTCCTGCAGCAATGCTGCTTCATCATAAGAGTTCCAGAACTTCTTGGTGGTCCAGTGGGTTAAGAATCTGCCTGCCAGGGCAGGGGACATGGGTTCAATTCCTGGTCTGGGAAGATCTCATAAGCCACGGAGCAGCTAAGCCCATGCACTGCAACTACTAAAGTCTGAGCTCTCGAGCCCGTGCTCCACAACAAGAGAAGCCGCCACAATGAGAGGCCGTGCACCGCAGCTAGAGAGTAGCCCCTGCCCTCCACATCTAGAGAGAGCGCGTGCCCAGCAGCCAGTGCAGCCAAAAATAAAAAATAATTAAAACAGAAAAGATGTCCCAAAGGTTGGGGCAGCTTAGCAATAATGGACTAGCCTCTTGTTGTAGAGGCGTGGAGATAGACCCAGAGAGGGAAAACGGCTTGCCCAAGGTCCCACAGTTCATGAGTATTTCCTAGAAATCATCTCGGAGCTCAGTGCCTCCCTTCTGGTGGGGTATTAAGGCTGTCTTGTAAGACCTTCCTGTAGAAACAGGGAAGCCAGGGTAGAGGGTTATTGCCAGTTCAGCATCCCTCGTTTGTTTTCAAGGACAGGCTTGGCTGAGGTGAGCGGGGCAGGTCCCTGGATATCCAAGGGAAGAACATGCCGGGCTGAGGGAAGAGCAGGACGAGAGAGGAAGCCCTGGGTATTCCATCTGGGTATGGACCAGCCTGACCACTTTGACTAACCTGTTCATCATCCCTTCGCCCGCTGGCCTTTGTACAATTTATAGTGAATTTATATTGACTCCACAGTATGCATGCCAGACAATAAAAGGAACAGCAGCTTAAAATAATCAGAGGGCAGGTGTAGGTGTCAGGAATCTAGATCCTAGTTCCACCTGTGGTATGATTACTTAGCTGTGATTTGAGGCAAGTCACCTATGGGCTTCCTGGGTAGCGCTAATGGTAGAGAACCCACTTGCCAATGTAGGAGATGTAAGAGACTCGGGTTCAATCGCTTGGTCTGGAAGATCCCCTAGAGGAGGGCGTGGCACCCCACTCCAGTATTCTTGCCCGGAGAAACCCATGGACAGAGGAGCCCAGCAGGCTACAGTCCATAAGGTCGCTCAGAGTCAGACACGACTGAACGTCTTAGCACAAATGCACTTACCCTCTCTGGGTATCAGTTTGCTCTTTTATGAAATAAGAGATTTGGCCTAAATGATCCTAAGGTCCCTTCCACCTTTATAGTTCTTTGAACTCTTAAGTCCTTCAGTGTCTTAAAACTTCACTTGAAGCCCTTATGAATCTTGAAAATAACAGTTTTCCAGGAGGCACATAGGCAGCCACAGTAACAGCTAACTTTAGACTGACTTTTGATAGACCTTTGACTGCCAAGAGTAAAGAAAACCAGAGACCTAATTCAGAGGCTGAACTACAGCTGGTAAATATCTGAGGGGAAAGAAAGTCCATTAGTTTAAGGGCTCAACATCCAATTTTGGAAGAACTTACCCTAAGGCCAAATACAGTTAGCCACAAGGTGGCGCTAGTAGTAAGAACCTGCCTGCCAATACAGGGGACTTTTTAAAAATATATTTATGTATTCTTTAATTGGCTGCATGGGGTCTTAGTTGTGGCATGCAAACTCTTAGTTGAGGCATGTGGGATCTAGTTCCCTGACCAAGGATCAAACTTGGGTCCCCTACATTGGGAGTGCAGAGTCTTAACCACTGGGCCACCAGGGAAATCCCAATACAGGAGACTTAAGAGGCGTGGGTTCGATCCCTAGGTCAGGAAGATTCCCCTGGAGGGGGAAATGGCAACCCACTCCAGTATTCTTGCCTGGAGAATCCCATGGACAGAGGAGCCTGGCGGGCTACAGTCCATAGAGTCACAAAGAGCTGGACATGACTGAAGCAACTCAGCACAGCATAGTTCCCTAAGGAGAGAGCTAAGGCTTCAGGTACCTGTGATACATCCTGCTAAAGAGGCATTGGCCAGACACTACAAATGCTGGGGGACCCTGGGACTCCATGGAAGCGTGTGATCCATGCTGTCCTGAGGAGGGGAGTGCTGCAGTTCAGATGGCGAGATTCAGGGCACATCGGGCTGATTGCTGGCAGGCAGAGAAGCAGCTCACCATAATAGTTACTCACAGTCAGCACCTGGTGTCATCTGCCATGCCATTTCCATCTGTTATTTTATTCCATCAACATGATGAGCCTGCCAAGAGGTTGGGCAGAGATGATCCTGGAAATCTTCATTTCTCAGTGAAGGAACGTGAGAATCAGAGAGGTGAGATGTGTCTGCACAAAGTGGGACAGTTTGGAAGTGGTGAAGCTGGTGTGAGGACCCCTGGCTCCTGACAGCTCGCCCGGCAGTGTGCTCCTTACAGTGGGGATCTCAGCAGCCCGCCTCACAGCCCCCTGAGGGAATGCATGTGCCCAGGCCCCTCCTCCATGGAACTACAGAACTGGAATCTCCAGGGGGTGGCGCTGTGCTGGTAGCAGCTGCCGAAAAAATCCTACCTATCTGGATTTGGTCTTTCGTGCTTCAGGGTTCAGAGGTGAGGCATGAAGAGAAATGAAATTTCACATGAAGACTCAGAAGTGTCCAGGTCTGATTCCCTCTGCTGTTCTTTTAGTCAGTTGCAAAACACCGCCTCAGTGTAATATTTTAGTGTAAAGCCACACTTTTTGGGTCCAAGGGAACTGCTGAAGGAAAGGAGATATTTTGCTCTGAATTCCAGTTTTTCACGGCTTTTTAGTAAGTTTTTATAAGAATGTTCCTGAGGGAATTCCCTGGTGGTCCAGTGGTTAGGACTAGTGCTTTCACTGTAGGGGTGGGGGTGGGGGCTATGTTCAAACCCTAGTTGGGGAACTAAGGTCCCACAAGCCACACAGCCAGGAAAAAAAAAAAAGAATATACTGTATAAAATAAAGTACTTTGAAAAAAATAAAAGAATGTTCCCAAGAGTGAATGAATGCTAAGTTCAGATCCTGTGTTAATTATGTTGCTACATGTTCTCATTCCCATATTTATTTTTAGACTGAAAGAAATCAAGGGAAGGCATGATATTACACAAGTATTATGATAATTAAGTAGTCAATACCTGAAGGTACAGATGCCCCGCTGCTGACCTCAGCTATGGATAATTATGAACATTTGTTAGTACCTCCTCAGGCCAGCGCTGCCCTTAGCATTTTGCTTGTGTGATCTAAATGACTCAGAGCAGCTCTGCGAGGCAGGTTGTGGGCCAGTAGAAAATGTAGCCTGTGGATCATAAAAGCTGTCTCAGAGTTTGTGTAATGGTTAACAAATTGACTCCACCCAGCATGGCCCTCGTGTCAGGGTCCCCAGGACTACTGCCAGGTTCGTTGGTTCACTGAGAGGACTCCCAGGATTTGGCCTATAGTTGTTCTCTTCAGCTGTGATTAACTGCGGCAAAAGCAAGATCAGCAGAGGGAAGAAGTGTGTGACAAAATCCATTGGACACCAGACACAGGCTTCTAGGAGCTTCCCCTCCCCGTGGAGGCACAAGGGATGCACGGACTTCCAGCAGCATCAAATGGGCCAACACGTGGAATGTTGCCAACTAGGGTCTGAGAGGTTGTTGCTGAGCCGTGAAAGACGCCGGGATTCTTAGCCTCTGAAGGAGAGGGATTCAATCTGGGGCCAGTGACGAGGCTTGACCGTTCAGAGCTTTTGTGTAGTAAAGTTTTATTAAACTATAAAAGACATAGAGAAAGTTTCTGACACAGACATCAGAATGGGGCAGAAAGAGCGCCCTTCTGCTAGCCTTTAGCAGTATGTTATATACCTATCAGCAAGCTGCTAGTTAGAGAAAGGAAATGTCTCAAAACTTAGAGTGGCACTAGGCCCCTCACCCACAACATGCATTTTGCAATAACACTGGTGCAAGGCGAGTCATCCTGGGACATTGACATGAAGAAGACATGAAGAAATTGATCTTGATCTTGAAGATCAATTGATCTTGATCAATCTTCAACTGATCTTGAAGAAAGGCAGGTTTCCAGGTAAATATATAGTTTCATTAACATAGATTAGGAGAACAATGGCATACTGGTTAGTTGAACCCTTATGGGTTCTGAGTCATAAGTGGAACTGACTTGAAGAAAGACAGTCTAGGGTAAATATATAGTTCATTAACACAGCTTAAGAAAAACATTTCCATAAGAAAAATGCATTAGCTCAAGGTTTGAGAAAAGTTCAGGTAGAACCAGGTGTCGTCATGGCAACACAGAATTTTAATAGAAACCTTTTAATTTTGGGAAAAATTGAAGGGAAAAAAATCTGACACTTATAGTTTGTTTCCTCCTGCCACTTAAGAGAGAGATAAAAAAATGTCTGATACTTGAAGCCTGTTTCCTTCATTTGGAGACCTGTGGCCTTCCTGCTTGTTACCCTCTCAGATCCTCACTAGTGATTCAGTATCTGAGGTTTCTACTGGGGGCTGGTCGTGCAGGCACCATCTTTGTTGTGTCTGTGTTAAGTTGCTTCAGTCATGTCCAACTCTTTGTAACCCCATGAACAACAGCCCACCAGGCTCCTCTGTCCATGGGATTCTATAGGCAAGAATACTGGAGTGGGTAACCATTTCCTCCTCCAGGGGATCTTTCCAACCCAGGGATCAAACCGGCATCTTTTATGTCTCCTGTACTGGCAGGTGGGTTCTTTACCCCTAGAACCACCTGGGAAGTCCACCATCTGTGTAGCATGTGCCAGAATTCCAGAATCAGATGGAAAGCAGGTGTTCAGCATAAACCATATGGTTTGCACAAACAGATTAGGTACAGTGAGTCAGCCTGGGGGAGTGGTGGGAAGCTTCTCAAACTCCAGGTTCCCAGATGCCAGCCTTCGAAGCATGCTTTTCTAAGGAGGGCAGCCACAAGTCTGCTTTGCTCACTATTTTCTGCACAGCACTCAGTGTATTTTTTTTTTTAATTTATTTGTTTATTTTTGGCTGTGCTGGGTCTTCATAGCCATGAGCGCTTTTCTCTAGTTGCTGCAAGTAGGGGCTACTCTCTAGTGGTGTGCTGGCTTCTTGCTGTGGGGCTTCCCTGGTGGCTCAGATGATGAAGAATCTGCCCGCAGTGTAGGAGACCCTGGGTCAGGAAGATCCTCTGGAGAAGGAAATGGTAATCCACTCCAGTATTATTGCGTGGAGAATCCTTGGACAGAAGAGGCTGGTGGGCAGAGGAGGACACCACTGGGTGACTAAGCACACTCTTGCGGAGCATGGGCTCTAGGCACACGGGCTTCAGTAGTTGTGGCTCCCAGGCTCTAGAGTGCAGGCTTAGTATTTGTGGTGCTCAGGCTTAGTTGCTACATAGCATGTGGGAATCTTCCTAGATCAGGGATGGAACCCAAGTTGCTGCATTGGCTGGCAGATTCTTTACCACTAAGCCTTCGGGGAAGCCCCAGCACTCAATGTTTATTTCCTTTTTGGTTTTGAGAGGAGAGCCGAGTCTCATGGAGTTTTGGTGGCCTTCCTGAGGACCACGGCTCACAGATGGCCAGGCCAAGGTCTGGAATCCAGGTGTCATGGAAGACCCTGAGAAAAATCCTTGTGGAGCCAGATGACCCTCTACAGTTCACTGTGTCCACCAGAACTTTCTGCAGTGAAGGAAGTATTGTCTGCACTTCCAGTGTAGCAGCTCCTAAACACGTGTGGCTGTTGAGCACTTGAAATATGGCTACTTTGACTAAAGAGTTGAATTTTTAATTTTACTTAATTTTCAACTAATTAACATTTCAGTAGCTTCATGTGGCTATTTGCTGTTGTACTTGACAGCATAATGTAACAGATTTTCTTTTGGGGGGAAGCAGATGGAATATGTAGATTTTGGTTCTCTTTCTAAACTAAGGGACACACTGGTCTACGTGTTGCTCTCTGCCAGCGTCCTTGTGTGGGTACTATGGCGGAAACTAACACAATATTTGCAAATCCTCTGGGAAAAGCCCCTTTTCATTTGGTTGGGTTTTTGTTGTTAAAGAATAGGAAAGGGGCATCCCTGGTGGCTCAGTGGTAAAGAATCCACCGGCCCATGCAGGAGATGCAGGTTCTATCCCTGGTCCAGGAAGACCCTGTACGCTGTGCAGCAGCTAAGCCTGTGCACCACAACTATAAGCCTGCGCTCTAGAGCCTGGGAGCTGCAGCAGCTGAGCGCATCTGCTGCAGCTACTGATGCCCGCATGCATAGAGCTCCAAGCTCGTCAATGAGAGAAGCCACTGCAAGGAGAAGCCCATGCACTGTAACCAGAGTGTGGCCCCCACATGCTCTAACTAGAGAAAACCCACACAGCAATGAAGACCCAGCACAGCCAAAAATAGAATAAACAAATAAATTTTTTTAACCCTTTATAAAAGAATAGGAAGTGGCCACTCTAAAAATACAGCATTCATGTGGACTCCATGGGGGATACCAAGGCCTTTTTTGGTGAAGCACTCTGGTGGGCCCCGGCTGCCCCTCTCAGGAGTGTGACCTGCACAGCCCGTTCTCAGGCCTCTGTGTTACCAAGGTTGGGATGCACCCCAAGTCAAGGCTGACTCTCTGCCTACTTGTACTTTGCCAGCTTTTGGGTGAAGAGCTTATGAGCAGTCAAATAACTGGAAGCCTACAGAAGGGAGAAATGATTTTAAGAACCTACAGAATTGGTTAGATAACTGCACCTCACCCCTTCTGTGTCCATCCAACCCCAGGGGGTGATGTAGTCCACAGGCAGCACACAGGATGGGTCTGATGAAGGCCAAGGAGAGCTGGTGGGGTGGGATGTTGAAGAGGCTGAGAACTAGCACAGAGGTTTGTGCACCAGCTTTGGAGTGCATTGACCTCAGTAGGAATCCTGGTTCGGTGCCTTAGGAAAGTTACTTAAGGTCATTAGGCCACAGTTTCCTCATCGGTAAAATGGGAATATTATAGTGAAGATTAAGTGTAAGCATCAGTGATGCCAGCTGTTTGCCTCTGGCTGTGATTGTTGTCATCTCCCGAGGGCCACACTAGATTATGGGCAACGGGAAGCATAGAAGGTGAGAGCCTGGAATGCCACTGACCTGGTACCCCATCCATTCCAGCAATTCCCCTTCTGTTTGATGTCTGTGAATATCACGCGTATCGCCATCCAGGCCTTGAGAGAGGAGTGTCTCTCCAGGTGAGTCCTCACACTGCTCACTGCCCTGGCTGTCAGAGCCTAGTTCCCTCACCCCACCACCTCATCCCCCCACCATCTCATCCCCCCAGCTCTCTTCTAAACCTTCTGGCTCCAGGGAACCTGGAAAGACTACCCCTGCACCAGCCTCCCAACCCATCCCTCCTCCTCAACCCTGACCTCAGATGTGAAGGCTGCCCCGACAGGGTGAAGGCGCCCTCAGGTGTCTGCCCACTGCTGAGCGGGTGCCCATCCTTGTCCTGCAGGGAGTGTAACCGGCAGCAGAAAGTGATCCCCGTGGTGAACAGCTTCTATGCTGCCACCTTCCTCCGCCTGGCGCACGTCTGGAGGACACAGCACAAGACCATCTCAGACTCAGGATTTGTCCTCAAGGGGCGTGCGCTCTTCTCGGGGTGCCTAGCTCCTGCACTCCTAGTGTCCCTGGGTTCAGGGACCCCAGCGTGGTTGCTCGACTGGTTTTGGCTGGTTTCCCTTCCCCTCAACCCCCATTCATACCTTCTCAAGTTTCAGCTTCCCCAAGTCTCCATCATCCCGTCTCCATCACCCGACCCTTGGGAGCCTGCCGCCCTCCTCCCTTTCTGGCCAAACACCTCTGGTGACCGTATTTTCTGAATCAAAAGATGGGCCCAACTTTTGGCTCAGTTAGACTGACTATTCAAAATTGTAGATTTTGGTTTGTAGAGATTGTCCCGGACAGGGTAGAGTGTGTGGCCCCTGTGCCCGAGTCTGGTGTCTTGGTTCCCCTCTCTGGTGAGCTGTCCATCTTAGAAAACTTCCCCCTTCTCTCCAGAGCCTCTGGGTTGTGCATCCTGGAGCCCCCTCCCCAGCCTTCTGTTCCCCAATCCTCTCTGTTCCAGATTTGGAGATGTCGGCCAAGAAGAGCCCCAGACGGCTGCTCAAAACCCTGGAGATCTACTTGGCTGGAGTGTCAAAGGGACAGGCCTCCCTGCTGGGGACACAGAAGTGCTCTCGGCCACAAGCCCCTCACTCCAAGGATCTCACTTTCATAGGCGTGTGTGACCTGCCATCACACTCGCCCGAAGGCACGTGCCTGATCTGACCAATCCCGGTGGCCACCGGCCAGGAAGCCTTGCAGGCGCTCTCAGGGGGCGGCCCTGGCTGGGCCTCGCCTCTTCCGGTCCTAGTGGAAGGGATGTAGGAAGCCCCTGAGCCTGTGGGTGGAGCCAAGGGCCCTCACCTGCTTGAGGCATCGAGGGCCATTAGGTTAGACTCTCTCTCTGGAGCCCTGCTTTCAGGGCGAGGAGAGCTTTGCTTTATTACTAGTTGGGCGACAGCTTCCATAGTCGGATTCCAGGTAATATCAGTTACAGCGAATGGATCATCAGGTGGGAGAACCCATATGCATGTTCCACACAGTCCTCCATCAAAGATGCTCCAAGTAGAAGCGCCAGAACCTGGCAGTGGGTCTTTCAGGCCCTGGGGTCCACAGGACAAGGACCAGACGGGGGCTGAGTAGAATGTGAAGGGAGAGGGTAGTTGTGGCAGCAGCCGACAGGGGGCGGTGTGAGCCAGAGAGTGCATGCCTTTTCTGGTCTGGCGCTCACCCCACCCTCACCTCTCCCCATGCCTCCTCCCACTGTTTGCGATAGGGAACCAGGTCCGCAGCTGGGCTCCCCCCATGGGGGCTGCACATGTCCCATCAGGGCTGGTTTTCTGGCCTGGTTGACGGAAGGAGGAAATTCACACACCAGCAGTTTTTGAATAAAATAATTCTAGGTTTAGGATCTCAAGTGTTTTCCTTCCAGACACACTTTGCACCGTCCTGTGGCCGTTATCCCTGGGTTCCCCGTTAGAGCCAGGCACTCTAGCCGGTTGTTGTCGGCACCGGTCACAGGCCCCGGGAGAGAAGGCCACTGTGCCCTGGCCTCACTCCTGCCGAGTTCACAGGCCGTCCAGCCTCACCGGCTGCCCTTACAGACCCAGAGACTGCACACTGTAGCCACTGGCCGAGGTGGCCCTGGCTGTTCTCTAGGGTGGCTGTTACGAGGCATCCACACAGGGTTTTTCCCACATTTGCTTCTGGAGAAGCTACTTGTCGCTTTTCACTCACAAAGGGGCCTCCAGGGCTTTGGAGCTAGGGAACAGGGGCCAGGCGAGAGTCCCATCTGGCTTCTCTCCTATCTGACCTCCCCCAAATAGAGTCATGGAAGATAGCTGTCCAGCCCCCGCGGGCATCTCCAAGTCTGACCGGGTGCAGGGGGACCCGTCACAAAGGTGAAGATGACAGATGGCCACTCAAGTATGGAAGGAACCCCTGTCAGCAGGATGCCTCAAGGATAGGGCTGGTAACGGATCTGCTGTTTGCTTTGTGTCGTCTTTGCCTGACCTGAACTAATCCTGTGCCTTCCTCCTTCATCCTGACCAGCAGAGATGGCAGCAGAGAGATTACTGGGCCTGTGAGCTTAGAATGTAACCCTCCCCCTACCCCATCCAAACTTTGGAGTGTCAAGTTTAGTGATTCCTGCAGATTCCATTCCCTTACTCTGAGACCTGGAGGCCAACTCGACAGACCTGGACCGTTAGTGCTCAGCCCATGGCACGGCAGGGACCAGCCCAAGAGAGCCTCTGGCTGGAGGGGAGCCCAGTGGCCCCTGCAGAAGCCTATTCTGTGTTACTGCTAGTGGATGCTCTACATACAGCGTAGGGCCTGGCGACATTAGCAATAACTGTCTAGGGATTAAGCTGAAATTCTGTGGATGGACAGAATTCTGTGATTGTGGAGGGATGCCTAAACCCTCTGAAAATAGATAACAAAAATCTTAAATCTGTGCATTTTTCTTGGGAAAAACCTTCCAAGGCTTTTCATGAGAGACCCAAAATGCTTTACAATTCTAAAAATGTCAGTTTCTAGGGGAAACATCCCTCTTTCCCCTTTGAAAATTCACCCCTGGCACGTGCTCTTTGCATAGGCTATGCAGTGATCGCCGAGATGTGTCTGTGTGGAGAGAAAGTTAGAGAACAAGGGGGATATGCAAAGAGCTGACTTTTCTATGCTTCTCAGCACAAAACCACTAAGATGAAATTGAACAGAATTTCTGTTTGGGATAGGCTTCCCTCGTGGCTCAGATGGTAAAGAATCTGCCTGCAGTACAGGAGCCCCGGGGTCGATCCCTGGGTCAAGATGATTCCCTGGAGAAGGAAATGGCAACCCACTCCAGTGTTTGAGCTTGGAGAATTCTATGGGCAGAGGAACCTGGTGGACTGCAGTCCATGGGGTCCCACAGAGTCGGGCACGACTGAGCAACTAACACGGCTACTACTACCACTCTGTTTCAGATGGAAGATCCAATGTGTCAGGGCTTTAAAGCCATACAGCTCTGAGGGCCTGGAGTGACCCTGGGTCAGGACAGCTGCAGCCCTGCCAAGCCTCTAGGACTCTGGTTCGTCCAGTCCGGGCTAACCCAACTCCCACCTTGCTCTGCCCCCAGGTCACACCCCAGGGTGGGACTGTTTTGGGGTTACTCCTTTCTCCCTCTATTTAGCCCCCTAGTTTCTCTGCTATTCCAGTCGCTACCCCAGTACACAAGAGAATGAACTAGGGAAACTTCCCTGGTAGTCCAGTGGTTAAGACCAGACTTCCATTGCCAGGGGTGGGTGTGGGTTCGACTCCTGGTCAGAGAACTAAGATCCCACATGCTGTGCAGTATCCCCCCCCCCC
>SJXQ01008401.1:182890-215877 GCA_006408695.1 Aepyceros melampus | reverse complement strand
GTCTCTTATACACATCTGGGAAAGGGTGTGGGCAGTGGGTTCTGACCTGGTACTTGAGGCCGCGGGGGAAGTAGCTCATGAAGAGGTCGGACTCATTGCCCTGTGACTCTCGGTGCTGCACGGGCCGCTCTCCGAGCAGGGTGTTGAGGTGCACGGCCAGCATGGCGCAGGCCCCCTGCTCGTCCCGGGACGACTGCTGGCCTGTGGTGGAGGGAGGTTGCCGGCGAGACCTAGGCCAGCCCTGCCCCCTGCCTGGGCCAGCACCCCCAGTCCTCCCAGCTCCCTCCCTTACCGATCCACAGGTGCAGGTGGGAGAGCTCTTCCGGGCCATTGTGCAGCACCAGGTAGGAGTCTCCAGAGAAGAAAATGCCATAGTTCTCAGGGGCCACTGGCACTGGCTTCAGTTTCTCCACCCTCCATATGTGCAGGCCAGGGAGCTTCACGGTCGGTGGGAATGGAGAGCTGCTGCGGGAGGGAAGAGGGTTGGTGAAGGCCAAGGCCCATACGCAGTGGAGACAAGCAGAGAGACCTGGGGCAGGCCTGGGGACTGTGGTGTGGGGGATAGCAGGGGCTGCCCTTGGAAGTGAAGAGGAGAGGGGTGAAAGGGGAAGGGGTGCACAGCCTACCTCTGGGGGATGGGTGAGTACATGCTGTTTCTGGATCTGCAAAGACAGAATCAAAGCCATTATGATTACAAATGTCATGAGCACCAGCCTTCACGCTGATCTGGGGAGGTTCTTTCCGGAGGCCAAGTGCTTCATTGTTCATCAACTAATTCACCTCCAAGAGCAGATTTCTTTGCCTGGCTCCATTATTCAGGCAAAGAAACTGAGGCTCAAAGAGTCTAAGTCCCAAGTGACACAGTGACTAGTGAGTGGCTAGCCAAAGCCAGGTCTTGGGCTCCTTGGGCCAGGGCCTTCCCCTTGCTGTGACCTCTTCTGCTTCTAGACAGGAGTCCTAATTCTGGGCATTACATGAGGCTGGGATATGCTTCTCCAAGCAATAACGGCTTATATTTGAAAGTCTAAAATCAATAACTTAAAGTCAATGGATAGGAAACCAAAAAAATAGAGAAAATCAATGAAGCTGGGTTTTGGAAACATCGAAAAAATTGATAACCCTTTTGACAAATTGATTAAGTAAAAGAAAAGACACAAATTTCCAATACAGAAACAAGAGAGATGACCACCACACAGATCCTACAAGTATTAAAAGGATAAAGAGAATATCACAAAAACTTTATCCCAATATAGTCAACAACTTATACGAAATGGGCAAAGCCTTTGAAGGACACAAATTGTGCAAGTTCACTCAACAAGAGGTAGAGGGACTTCCCTGGTGGTCCAGTGGCTGAGGCTCTGTGTTCCCAATACAGGGGGTCCAGGTTCTATCCCTGGTCAGGGAACTAGATCCCACATGCAAAACTAAAGATTCCACATGCCACAACTAAGACTCAGCACAGCCAAATAATAAATGACTTTTTAAAAAGAAGAAGAAATAGATTATTTGAAGGGTTCTAATATCTACTAAAGAAACTTAAGTGAAAGTGACAGTCACTCAGTCGTGTCCAACTCTTTGAGACTCCACGGACAGAATTCTCCAGGCCAGAATACTGGAGTGGGTGCCTTTCCCTTCTCCAGGGGATTTTCCCAACCCAGGGATTGAACCCAAGTCTCCTGCATTGCAGGCAGATTCTTTACCAGCTGAGCCACAAGGGAAGCCCAGGAATACTGGAGTGGGTAGCCTATCCCTTCTCCAGTGGATCTTCCTGACCCAGGAATCGAACTGGGGTCTCCTGAATTGCAGATGGATTCTTTACCAACTGAACTATTAGGGAATCCCAAAAGAAACTGAAATGGTACTTAAAAACTACCGATCCCCAAATTCAAGTACAGATAAATTCTACCAAAAACTTAAGGAAGGCATAATGCCAATCCTTCACAATCTATACCATGCTGCCACCATGTTCTTGATGTAACAAAATCAGATACAAATATTATAGAAAAGGAAATTAGACCAAGATCCCTCATGAACACAAGAAAAACCTGACAAAATTTTAGCACATAGAATTCAGAAATATATAGAAAGATGAAACATTATGACTAAATAGGGTTTACTCCAGAAATGCAAAGTTGGTTTAACATCTGAAAATCAATGTAATCCACCCTATTGACAAGCCATATAAACAAACATAAAATCATCTCTATAGATAAAGACAAATCACTTAGAAAAATTCTACATCCATTTTTTATTTAAAAAAACCTTTCAGCAAACTAGGAATAGAAGGGAATTTCCTCTTTTTTTTTTTTTTTTTTCGCCCATGTTGTGGGGCACGTGGGATCTTAGCTCCCCAACTGGGAAAGAAAGTGAAAGTCGCTCAATCATCTCTGACTCTTGCGACCCCACAGACTATATAGTCCATGGAATTCTCCAAGCCAGACTACTGGAGTGGGTAGCCTTTCCCTTCTCCAGGGGATCTTCCCAACTCAGTGACTGAACCTAGGTCTCCCGCATTGCAGGTGAATTCTTTACAGCCACAAAGAAAGCCCAGTCTTATCCCTGCAATGGGAGCACAGTCTTAGCAATTAGACCTCCAGGGAAGTTCCAGAAGGGAATGTCCTTAGCCTAATAAGAGGCATCTACCAAAACTGAACAAAAATAATCCCAGAAAAAAAACAGAAAAACCTACAGCTAACATTAGACTTAGCGCCTTCTCGAATTCTAAACTCCCTACCTAGGGAATTTCCTCCATTCCCAGGCATTAGCTATCACTTCTATATGTCCAGCATCCCTCAAATACCAGGATGATGAATATCATCTTTATTCTGTAGGACAGTAAGAGCAACCTTTTTTAGACAAAAGTTATTTTGGGAAAAAAAAAATGCTCAAAGCAAGCATTTTTAAAAATATTGTCTTCTGGATTTCCCTGGTGGTTCAGTGGTTGAGAGTCTGCTGGCCAATGCAGGCGATACACGTTCAATCCTTGGTCTAGGGAGATCTCACACGTCACAGTAGCTCCAACTCTCTGCAGCTTAGAGAAAGCCTGCACGCAGCAACAAGGACCCAGTGTAGCCAATAAATACATACGCAAAAAAAATTTTTTTATGTTATCTTTTTAAAAATTAGAAACTGCAGTAGCTATAGCTTCACTCACTCTCCTATGTGCCCAATTCTAGAGGATTTCTTTGACTGAAAATGCAGAGCTCACACTGTCAAGAACTGTTACACAATTTATTCTTTTTGACTGAACAGGGAGCCCCAGTGGTGCAAGAGAAGGACCTGGAGAATTTCAGGGTTGAAAGTCACCATTAGGAAACTCTTAGGGGGGTGGGGAAGCAGGAAGTGCAAAGAGAACTTTTAGGGAGAGCAGAGGGTGTGGAGTCTGAGTAGGAAACAAAAAAAGAAATAGGAGCAGTGGCCATGGGTGTAAAATATCATGTGAATAATGACTTCGCTTTTCTTTCCTAATTTACAACATAGTACGTGCATGCTGAGTCGTGTCCAACTCTGCAGCCCCATGGACTCTAGCCCACCAGGCTTCTCAGTCCATGGGGATTCTCCAGGCAAGAATACTGGAGTGGGTTGCCATTTCCTACTCCAGGGGATCTTCCCCATCCAGGAACGGAAGCCACGTCTCCTGGGGCTCCTGTACTGGCAGACAGATTTTTTTACCACTGAGCTGCCAGGGAAGCCCTATTCAGAACACAGCTGAAGGCATTTTTTTGGAATCACACTTCCCCAAGGGAGGGGGGCAGGCAGTGAGGGGGAGGTTTGGGGAAGGAAACGTCAATGATTCTCAATCCCACAGAGAGTCACATGCTGTGCCCACATCCCCTGCAACAGACAGCTCAGCCTGTGACTCAGGCCCCAAGCAGTGATGTGGCCACCCCCAAGCACAAGCCAGGGTGGGCAGAGCTCAGGGACAGAAATGGCGTGCTCATTGCCAGCTATTTTTTGTTGTTGTTCTTCCTGACTAAGAGCTCAGGCCATAACTCAACAGCAGGCAGACCATACGTGGGGCTGCCAGCCTCCGAGAGCCATCGCAGCATTTTGTTGAGAGGGGCTGGCTGCCTGCCCCTCATCCCTCTGGCTTTCTAGCCTGGCCACCCCTTAGAATTACGTTTTGAGGGCATCTGCCAAGTCACTTCATTCACATTTGACTCTTTGCGACCCTATGGATGGGAGCACACCAGCCTTCTCTGTCCACGGGATTCTCCAGGCAAGAATACCGGAGTGGGTTGCCATGCCCTCCTCCAGGGGATCTTCCCCACCCAGGGACTGAATCCATGTCTCTTGCAGCTCCTGCATTGCAGAACTATGTTGAGATCTTACAAAAACTTCGAAGCCCAGGCCTGGAGACTTGATTCCATGGGTCTGGAGTGGGGCATCGGCATTTGAACTATGTTCCAGGTGGTTCTGATTCTGCCAGTTAACTGTGTCCAGAACAGCATCTCTATCTGCCTGCATATTAGAGTCATCTGGGTTGTTTTTGTTTTTTTTAATCCCCATGTCCAGGCCAGTTAAAACCAGACTCTCCAGGGTGGAGCCAGAGTATCAGTGCTAGAGAAGTTCCGGGTGAGTCTAACACTGCTCCCTGGTCTCCACCAAACGCCCACTAACACTGGCCTGTCACTCATTCTCTCCCCACAACCCCTCTGCCCAAGCCCACAGCCCCTCAGCTTCCTTAGTGCAAACCTCAACCCTTAGCACCATCAAAGCCCCGCCACTCCTCCAGACCCATTTCAAGCCTCAGCTGTCATTTGGCGGCTTGTCCTTCTCTGGGAGTTCTCACCTTCTTCCTGCTCCCAGGCTGTCTTAGAGTATGACCTGATAGCTCCGAGTCTCAGGTAGAGCAGGGGACACGCCCGGCACTTCTGCATTCCTCAAGCAGCCCATGATAAGATCTATTGAGTTCCATTCTAGGTCTATGCTGGGAACTGGGCATTGGGAAGGGGCCTAGAAATGAAGAACAACCCATAAGTCTCATGGTCTCTAAGGACAGGCTGTGAAGCAGGAAGCCATCACTTCCCGGGGACCACATAAAACTTCCCCTAGGTGCG
This sequence comes from Aepyceros melampus, assembly GCA_006408695.1. Lineage (NCBI taxonomy): Eukaryota > Metazoa > Chordata > Mammalia > Artiodactyla > Bovidae > Aepyceros > Aepyceros melampus. Next base: position 210,817 of record SJXQ01008401.1, on the reverse strand, counting down.
GAACGCCACAGAATCAGATGTCAGCATTAGAAGGAGCTTTATTTAATACTCGGGTTTCCTTGTGTCTCAGACAGTAAAGAATCTGGGTTCGATCCCTGGATCCAGTAGATCCCCTGGAGAAGGAAATGGCTACCCATTCTAGTATTCTTACCTGGGGAATTCTATGGACAGAGAAGCCTGGTGCACTACAGTCCATGGGGTCACAAAGAGTTGGACATGAGTGAAAGACTAACAGACACACACACACACACACTCCAGATCTGCCTCCCAACACATACCCAGACATGAGCACAGCGCAGAAATCCCTACATCCCTCACCATTTTCTTCTTGAATACCTCTCCTGGTGGGAACTCACCACCTCACAGGGGAGCCGCTTCTATACTTCTTATGTTAAAACCTTTTACTTTTTCTCACTCCGCCACAGAATGCTGAGTTACAGGCCTGGCCATCTCCCCAACTTGACTATAATGGCCTTTCAGGAAGGAACCATATTTTGCCTGGAACCTCGGGCTGTGCCCAGTAGCCTGCAGGCACTCAGGATTAAATGGACCTGTTGAGCTCCAATGATTAGACCAGATGGAGCCTAAGAGATAACCCAGGATTTCAATAGGAAAGAGTAGCCCTGGAGGCAGAAATCAGGGGCCAGGGATGGAGGGGAGGATGGGTGCCCTGCTGGGTGTCCCAAGATCCTGACTTAGGAAGGAGCTGGCCTTTGAGGACACACTGGGAGTGGGGGAGTTGGTTATGCAGACCTTTCCAGCAATGCCTGTCAGCTGTAAAGATGACAGGTGCTCGATGCTGTCCGCACCCTTCTCAGATTCCGATTCCACTGATTCCAACAGGTCTCTTCATCGTTTGCCCTTAGGTGTGAAATGCCAACAGCTCCTACCCCTCTCCCCAAGAAAGAATCAGGGGTGAGTGTCAACACTAGAGATGACACCAGCTATTCCCAGCCGGAACCTGGGTTTTCACAGGAGCTGCAGGGTCTAGAAGCCTCACCTGGGGATCCTCAGTCAGTGCTCCCTCCCCAGACACCAAGCAGGACTCCCACCCTTTCCCAGGTGCAAACTGGTGGCACAGCTGGTAAAGAATCACCTGCCAATGCAGGAGATGCAAGAGACGCGGGTTCAATCCCTGGGTTTGGAGGATCCTCTGGAGGAGGAAATGACAACCCACTTCAGTGTTCTTGCCTGGAAAATCCCATGGACAGAGGAGCCTGGCTGGCTACAGTCCATGGGGTCGCAAAGAGTCAGACATGACTGACCATGCGCGCACACCCACCCTTTCCGGGCTCCACCTTTGCCTCCCCGTACCCTACCCTAGGCAGCTGGCCAGCTCTCCATCAGAGTTCTTCTTAAATTTGCAAAAATAATGAACCCTGAGGTATAGTTTGGTCTGAATTCAAATGCTGGGCCTGCCCCCTCCCCCATTCCAGCCCACCCATCTGCTGTCACACCACCATCCTGTCTTAGGAACAAGTATCCTCAAAGCTGAATGCACCTCTGGGCTGGCTGAGGGCCTTCAGGAGTCTGGGCAGGTCACTCGGCATGGTGGCCTCTGTTAGTAGGTCACACACCACCTCTCCACAAGCCAGGACAAGCCGTGGTCCAGGAGTCCCTTATCTCACCCAGGGAAGCCACAAGGCTCCAGCGACTCGACAGGACAGCAGTGTGTGTGTGCTGGGGGAGGGGGCACACCAGTCCTGGACAAAGTGGCTTCCAGAAACGTGCGTCTCTGTGTCTGCCCTCATCTGCCCACCTCAGAGGGTCCCGGCCAGCCCACCCCACACCAAATCTCCCTCGGCCTTCCTCCACTTTCACCTGTTCCGCGCAGCTCTGCTTCCTCCTACTTCTGCTTTTCAGGCTCCTCCAGCCCCACCTCAGTCTCTCACTTCCCTCAGCTCTTCCTCCAGGTGGCCCCACCCATCAGCCCCACCCCTGGGCTCCGGCCCCAGCTAGTGCTGAGCTCCATCCTCCACGGAAGGGGTGGACTGTGCTGGGCAGCCAGGCAGGGCCTGACAGAGGAGAGCTACACTGTGGCCAGGCTGGCTCTTCAGAAAACCGCCCCGTCACTGCCCGGGGCTGAAAACCCACCCCAGCTCCAACCCTCCCCATCACAGTGGCCTCAGCCAGCGGCAGCAGTCCAGGGCTAGCAGCTCTGAGTCTGAGGCCTGCAAGGAAAACCACAGGAAAGCCGAGACTGGCCACATTCCCCCGCTTACCAGCCTGAGGCAGGCATGACTGCCTGGCCCTGGCTTCAGCTGAATTAGTCACATTTCCTGGGTGGGGTCACTTTTTCCTCCTCCCTGGCTTGTCTTTTTCCTTGCCTGAATGACTACATTTGACTTTTTTGTTGTAGTTGTTGAAGCTCAGTTCCCAGGAAATGGCAGAGGTGGGTGACACAGACTTTGCGATGTCCTGCATGCTGGTTTCCTAAGTGGCCCTAGGGGTAACGAACCCATCCGTCAAAGCAGGAGACAAAAGAGACGCGGGTTCAATCCTTGGGTCGGGAAGATCCCCTGGAGAAGGGCATGGCAACCCACTCCAGCATTCTTGCCTGGAGAATTCCATAGACAGAGAAGCCTGGCAGACTACAGTCCATGGGGTCCCACAGAATGGGACAGGACTGAAGCGACTCAGCACGCACACAGCCACTGGGAACAAGCACTGAATCTGAATCTCTCTTAACCGAGTCCTTAGGTCCCTGCTCAAATTCCTAACAAGTCAATAGTAATTCTAAGGGTGCAAGTTAGGATAACGAAGGGTCACTAAGCCTCCCTGTGGTCACTAAGCCTCCCCAGGTGGCGCTAGTGGTAAAGAATGCAGGAGACATAAGAGATGCGGGATCAGGAATATCCCCTAGAGGAGGGCATAGCAGCTCACTTCAGTATTCTTGCCTTGGAGAATCCCATGGACAGAGGAGCCTCGTGTGCTCCAGTCCACAGGGTGGCACAGAGACGGACCTGACTTAGCACACACTAGAGCATGCCGGGTGCCTCTCAGTCTACCCTTCCTCAGCTTCTCATTCACCAGATGTTGACTATCACACATTCTCAGCCTCAGGCGCCTTGAAGGACAGCAATAAAAATACTCATGGTTCTGGCTCTACCCAGAGGCCATCTTGCCTTCAATACATCATAAGGCCCTGGAGCTAGTCTGTACAACTTGTTTGCTTTCCAGAGGAGGCTAGGGGGACCCTGAGAGCACAAGTGACTGGCTCACAATCACACAGGGAGAGGCAGGTAGAGCAAGGGAAGAAGCTTCCATGCCCTCCTAAATCTGTATGGGAGGATGCAGCTAGAATCTGTACACGCTCCAGAAGGAAGTCAGGGCCTTTCAGCCCAGGACTCTGGCCCATCTCCTCAAGACACAGGCCAGGCTTTGCCCAGGGCTAATCAACAGACTTGTTTGAGATAAAATTTAGCCTTCAGGGCCCCATCCAGGGAGTGGCAGTGGAACAGAATCAATCCACATGTTAGAATTTCTGGACCAGAACAAGATGAGAAGTTAAATGTTCTCTTCAAAGAACACAAACTCTAGCTGGTTGGTACCTGAGTGTCTCCAGGTCCTTTAAAAGAGGGTCTGGTGTAATGGAAAGATTGAACCGTTTGAATACTATTGATTCTGCTTCATCTTTCTGGCAGGCTGAGTCCATGGAATCGCAGAGTCAGATACGACTGAGCAACTGAACCACAACTGCTTCCTCTTGCAAGTGACTTAACTTTCCGTAGCCTCCCTGTGCCCTATCTGAAAATGGGCATGAAGATAAACAAGCAGATTAAATGAGATGGTGTAATTAATGAGCAAATAATAGATGGAGGCTCGGTGGTAAAAGAATCCGACTGCAATGCGGGAGACTTGCAGGAGAAGCAGGTTGGATCCCTGGGTTGGGAAGATCCCTTGGAGAAGGGGAATGGCAACCCACTCCAGTATCCTTGCCTGGGAGATCCCATGGACAGAGAAGCCTTGCAGGCTGCAATCCATGGATTCGCAAAAGATTCGGACATGACCGATCGACTATGCACAACTAAACAAATAATAGATGCTCAATAAACCTAAATGGCTTTCTCTGGCCAACAGAGAATTTATCCCAGGACCTCAGTTCATGTGCCCAGCATCTCTGGAAGCAATCCTCCTGCCTCCTCCTCCAGTTCACAATTTAGCAAAGGGAGGGGAAGTCAAACCCCAGATCATTCCTGGGGTTTGACTGTCCATTGTCGCCCTTCCGGAACCCCGCCCCAGCAAGGCTGGTCCACTCCGGTGTGCAGCGGGCAGAACCTGAGTGGCTCTGGGGCTCTAGACTCCGCAGTGACCAAGGGCACAAGGATGAATCCAACTCACTGCTCTCTTTCTACACTGGAGCCTCACTTGGCTGAAAAAAAAAAGGTGGCCCCATCAAGGAGGAGGGCGGAGGAGGGTTTGCACACTAACAAGGAAACAAACTAACAAGGAAACAAAAGAGCAGGTCCTTTAAAAGAATTTAGGAGTCTCAAGCCTCCTGGAACTCTAACAGTACACAGGCTATTATTGACATTATCTGGTAACCAAACACTAAAACTTTTTAACAGACTCATACTTCTCCCTCTCCGGTCTCCCAGTGAGAGATGCTCAGTTGGTCCCAAATGGAGTAAAATAAACATTTCTGTAGCACGGCCGCTCCCTCCCGCCCCTCCTTAGGAGAAAGGAGGAGAGGTGAATAGACACGCGGGTGCACCCCTAAGAAAAGAGGGGGGAGCAGGGTGCCCCGTGACCAGCTGAGCCCCTCGGAAGCCTACAGGGGGAACTCAGGCGCCTGCTGGTCAGACCCCAAGCGCTACTTGCCTGTCTGCGCCCCGCTGGCTCGCTCCGGGCACTGCTGCCCTCCCCTCCACTGCTCCCCGGCCCCAGCCCAACCTCCCGAGTGAGTCAGAGGGGAGGGCCGGGCCCCTCGCAGTCATCCCTCCGGTGGAGGCTCGGCACCGGCACCGAGAGGGACTGAGAATTGGGGCTGGTATTAGGGAAACTAACAACCTTACTGTGTGGTGAACTTGGCCAGTGCAAGGCTGTGTTCACATCCCATTCAATTGTTAATCCTTGAGCTGGATTAAGCTGGAATAGCTACTTCTCCTTTAGTGCCTGCTTTGTACTCCGTGCTTTAAAATCTTTTTTTTATTTATTCCACCACACACATCGCCCAACTCCGCCTCCCCCAACGCCCCGCACTGCATTTGGGATCTTACTTCCCCACCAGGGACTGAACCCATGCCCCCTGCGGCAGAAGCTCAGTGTTTTAACCACTGCACTACCAGGGAAGGAAGGAAGGAAGGAAGGAAAGTTGCTCAGTCGTGTCCGACTCTATGCGACCCCATGGACTGTAGCCTATCCTCTGTCCAAGGGATTTTCCAGGCAATAGTACTGAGTGGATTGCCATTTCCTTCTCCAGGGGATCTTCCCGACCCAGGGATCTAACCCAGGTCTCCCGGATTGTAGACAGACGCTTTACCGCTTTACCGTCTGAGCCACCAGGGAAGTCCCTGTATTTGGTGCTTTAAACGTGACCTCGTTCAGTTCTCACAACTATTTGTTGTTATGCTGCCTAATAAATAATCCTCTGAGAGGCTCAGAGAGGGTGGATCACGGGTCCAGGGACACACTGCCAGTTCAGTAGTAGAACCAGGATTCTAATACAGGCTAGTGTGGGTTCAAACTGGTGTAGGAGATATAACACCCCACCTTCTTTTTATTCAGAAGGAAGCAGCCCAGCCAGTGTCCATACTTGGAGGCCAGGTCTTTAGGTGAACCGCCAACAGTCCACACTCCCACATTGGCTTTTGAATGAAGACAGCCATGCACAGCAGGACAATCCCCGAAAGATGTCAGCTGACAAGAGGCACCAGGATTAGGGCATGGCCCCTTGACCCAGAAGTAAGAGGACTTTTCAAGCAGCTTGGAAAATTGCAACCAGTATGACTTTCTCCAAGGCCTACTGATGAGGTCTGGTTCAGTTCAGTTCAGTCGCTCAGTCGTGTCCAACTCTTTGCGACCCCATGGACTGCAGCATGCTAGGCTTCCCTGTCCATCAACAACTCCCAGAGCCTACTCAAATTCATGTCCATCCAACCATCTCATACTCTGTCATCCCCTTCTCCTCCCACCTTCAATCTTTCCCAGCATCAGGGTCTTTTCAAATGAGTGAGTTCTTCGCATCAGGTGGCCAAAGTATTGGAGCTTCGGCTTTAGCATCAGTCCTTCCAATGAATACTCAGGATTGATCTCTTTTAGGACAGACTGGTTTGATCTCCTTGCTGTCCAAGGGACTCTCAAGAATCTTTCCCAACACCACAGTTCAAAAGCATCAAATCTTCTTCGGTGCTCAGCTTTCTTTATAGTTCAACTCTCACATCCATAAGGGCTTCCCTGGTGGCTCAGAGGTTAAAGCGTCTGCCTGCAATATGGGAGACCCGGGTTCAGTCCCTGGGTTGGGAAGATCCCCTGGAGAAGGCAATGGCACCCTACTCCAGTACTCTTGCCTGGAGAATCCTATGGACAGAGGAGCCTGGCAGGCTACAGTCCATGGGGTTGCAAAGAGTCAGACACGACTGCGCAACTTCACTCCACTTCACTCACACCCATACATGACTACTAGAAAAACCGTAGTTTTGACTAGCTGGATCTTTGTTGGCAGAGTAATGTCTCTGCTTTTTAATATGCTGTCTAGATTGGTCATAACTTTTTTTCCAAGGAGCAAGCTTCATTTAATTTTCATGGCTGCAGTCAGCAGAGTAATGTCTCTGCTTTTTAATATGCTGTCTAGATTGGTCATAACTTTTTTTCCAAGGAGCAAGCTTCATTTAATTTTCATGGCTGCGTCAGCATCTGCAGTGATTTTGGAGCCCAAGGAAACAAAGTCCGTCACTGTTTCCATCGTTTCCCATCTGTTTCCCATGAAGTGATGGGACCAGATGCATGGTCACGTCTGACTCTATGCAACCCCATGGACTGTAGCCCGAGAGGCTCCTGTGTCCATGGGACTGTAGGCAAGAATACCAGAGTGGGTTGCCATGCCCTTCTCTAGGGGATCTTCCTGACCCAGGGATCAAACCTGTGTCTCTTACATCTCCAGCAATGGCAGGTGGATTCTTTACCACTAGCACCACCTGCCTGGTGGGGTGTAAGGGAAACAATTCAAAGCCTGGTTCTACCTGCTTCCATCTGGGCAACACCAAGGGACTCCACTCCTCTCCTGAGGAATGCTTAGACACTATCCTCCCACCTAGTGTCCACCCTCTTCTGGCTCTTCTGACTCCAGTCCAGAAGAGCAGATCAGGCTGAACTGTTGCATTTTCTCAGCCTGGGGGGATGGCAGGGTTCTGTCACAGTACCTAAATATTCCATATCAGATTCTCCCAAAATGTTCATTTGAAGAAACATTGACTCAGGATGCTATTAGCCTTTAAATCTGATCAACAATGAAGTTTTCTAGATCATTTCAGCTGCTCTGAGGAATATCCAAGAGTCTGGATGGTTATCTTTTCTGAATGTGCGTGCTAAGTCACTTCTGTCCAACTCTTTGTGACCCTATGGACTGTAACCCGCCAGGTTCCTCTGTCCATGTGACTCTCCAGGCAAGAATACTGGAGTGGGTTGCCATCCCCTTCTCCAGAGGATCTTCCTGATTCAGGGTTGAACCTGGGTCCTACATTGCAGGCAGATTCTTTGCTGTCTGAGTCACCAGGGAAGCCCATTTTCTGGATAAAGCTCACAATTTAAAAGTTTGTTTCTGGGACTTCCCTGGCGGTCCAATGGTTAAGAAACTGACTTCCAATACAGGGGACACAGGCTAGTTCCCTGGTGGTTCAACAGTAAAGAATCTGCCTGCAATGCAGGAGACTGGGTTCGATCCCTGGGTTGGGAAGATCCCCTGGAGAAGGGCATAGCTACTCACTCTAGTATTCTTGCCTGGAGAATTCCATGGACAGAGGAGCCTGGTGGACTACAATTTATGGGGTCAAAAGGAGTTGGACACGACTGAGCCACTAACACTTCACTTATTTCACTTTCAGGGAACTAAGATTCCATGTGCTGTGGGAACCTAAGCCTGCGTGTGGCAATTGCTGAGTCTGCACGCCACAAATAGAGAGAAGCCTGCACCGCAAATGAAAGATGCCACATGATGCAATAAAGATCCCGTGTGCCAAAACTGAGAACTGACACAGACAAATAAATAGATTTTTTTTTTAACATTTGTTTTCAAGCACTGAAGGGTACTCAGAGGCTTCCTGGATGGTGACATCCCGAATTTCCTTGGTGACCGGTTGGGAAAGTGGGACTGTCCAATACAGCACAAATGAGCAGGCCAAGAAAAGCTCAGGTGGGAGCACTGTGCCCAAGACGTGACAGCTTTGCCCAGATAAGCTCACACTGGATCCTCAGCACCACTCTCAGATCCTGATAATAGCTGACATTCTTTTGAGTGTTGGCACTAAGTGCCAGGTGCTATCCTTCATAGGGGTTTCTCATTTAATCCTTCCATTTACCCTCTAAAATAGATCTCCTTTTTTTAGACTATTTTTAGAAAAATATTTTCTTTTTGGCTGTGCTGAGTTGTCGTTGCTTCGAGCAGGATTTCTCTAGTTGTGGCAAGTGTGGGCTACTCTCTAGTTGCGGTATGTGGGCATCTGTTTGCAGTGGCTTCTCTTGTTGAGAACAGGCTCTAGGTACGTGGGCTTCGGTAGCTGTGGGTTGCTTGCGGGCTTAGTTGCCCCAAGGCCTGTGGAATCTTCCCAGATCCTTGTCCTCTGCACTGGAAAGGAGATTTTTAACCACTGGACCAAAGGGAAGTCCTGAACTAGATCCTTTTATTATCTTCATTTTACAGATGAGGAAATGGAGGCAAAGTGGTGTTGAAATAATTGCTCTAAAACCTGGACATGGAACAACAGACTGGTTCCAAATAGGAAAAGGAGTACATCAAGGCTGTATATTGTCACCCTGCTTCTTTAACTTATATGCAGAGTACATCATGAGAAACGCTGGGCTGGAAGAAGCACAAGCTGGAATCAAGATTGTTGGGAGAAATATCAGTCACCTCAGATATGCAGATGACACCATCCTTATGGCAGAAAGTGAAGAGGAACTAAAGAGCCTCTTGATGAAAGTGAAAGAGGAGAGTGAAAAAGTTGGCTTAAAGCTCAACATTCAGAAAATGAAGATCATGGCATGTGGTCCTGTCACTTCATGGCAAATAGATGGCAAAACTGTAGAAACAGTGTCAGACTTTATTTTTGGGGGTTCCAAAATCACTGCAGATGGTGATTGCAGCCATGAAATTAAAACGCTCACTCCTTGGAAGGAAAGTTATGACCAACCTAGATAGCATATTCAAAAGCAGAGACATTACTTTGCCAACAAAGGTCTGTCTAGTCAAGGCTATGGTTTTTCCAGTGGTCATGTATGAATGTGAGAGTTGGACTGTGAAGAAGGCTGAGCGCCGAAGAATTGATGCTTTTGAACTGTGGTGTTGGAGAAGACTCTTGAGAGTCCCTTGGACTGCAAGAAGTTCCAATGAGTCCATTCTAAAGGAGATCAGTCCTGGGTGTTCACTGGAAGGAATGATGCTAAAACTGAAACTCCAGTACTTTGGCCACCTCATGGGAAGAGTTGACTCATTGGAAGAGACCCTGATGCTGGGAGGGATTGGGGGCAGGAGGAGAAGGGGATGACAGAGGATGAGATGGCTGGATGGCATCACTGACTCAGTGGACATGAATTTGAGTGAACTCCAGGAGCTGGTGATGGACAGGAGGCTTGGCGTGCTGCGATTCATGGGGTTGCAAAGAATCGGACATGGCTGAGTGAATGAACTGAAGACACCCTTAGTAAATACAGAGCTGGGTGATAGGACCCCCAGCCTCCCCGATCTCCTGAGGTGCGTTGGACTGAGACCCGCCCCTCTTCTCCCCGCCCAGCCCTGCTCTCTCTGCTCCCCCAAGGCCTCTCTTGCTCTCATCAGTGAATGCTAGTGCCAGCTCTGAGTCCTTCACACATAAAAGGCTACCTCTGCTCATCCTCTAGATAACGTGCTTTAAAAAAAAAGAATTCTTATTTCAAAATAATTCTAGACTCACGGGAAGTTACAAAAATAGTACAGAGTACTGATACACGTTACAACCTGAATTTTTAAAGCATCATGCTAAGTAAAAGAAGCCAGTCATGAAAGATCACGTATTATATGATTTCATTTACATGAAATGTCCAAAGTCGGGAAAGCTATAGAAACAGGAAGTAGATTAGCTGTTGCTTAGCATCCTAGGGGATGAGAACTTTAGCGGCCAACTACTGATTTCTTTTGGGGGTGATGAAAATGTTATAAAGTTACATTGTGGTGATAACTGCACAACTCTGAGAATATACTAAAAAAATCACTGAATTGTACACCCAGTAAAGCTGTCACCAAATGAAAAGTGAAAGGGCTTTGTAACCTTTGACTGGTAAGACCAGCCTCCACCCATTTACACTCCACTTAAAAACAACTGTATAGAGAGGTTCCATGTAACTACCACCCAGATTTTCCTAACGGTGACATCTTACTTAACTACACTTGTGTGAAAAGTGAAAGTGTTAGTCGCTCAGTTGTGTCCGACCAGTCGTGGCCCTGTGGACTGTAGCCTGCCAGGCTCCTCTGTCTCTGGAATTCTCCAGGAAGAATACTGGAGTGGGTTGACATTCCCTTCTCCAGGGGATCTTCCCAACCCAGGGATTGAACCCAGGTCTCCTCCATTGCAGGCAGATTCTTTACTGCTGAGCCACCAGGGAGTCCACACTAAGTGTACCTTCCCCTTTAAAGTGAGCCTTCTGAAGCCCTAGCACCTTTTCTCCAGTATTCAGAGTGCAGAGAACACCTCACCCAGGCCCCAGGCTTTACAGTTTACAAAACACCCTCTCCACACACAACCACCCCCAACTTGATCCTCAAAACAAACCTGTGGGCCAGGGTTGACCCATTTCTTGGTTTTCATGATCAGAAGAGCCCCCCTCCCTCCCTGGTTTCCTGTTGTTTAGTTGCTAAGTCCTGTCCAGCTTTTTTGTGACCCCATAGTCCACCAGGCTCCTCTGTCCATAGGATTTCCCAGGCAAGAATACTGGAGTTGGGTTGCCATTTTCTGGGCTCCTGTAAGTTTGCTAAATTTGGCAAATAAAATTTTTTATCTGTCAACCCTTAGGGTAATCAGTTCTAATGTGCTCAGCCAGTCCTGGGCGGGTCTGGTCATCATTTTGGGACACCGTTGATCACAGACTCTCTAAGTACTGAAAGGGCCCTGGATCATCGCCTGCTTCAGCAGGGCTGGGCTGGGGCTCCCAGGCCAAGTCCTCACTCTGGCTTTCTCTCCGGGCTTTCCACCCTTCCCAGACCGCGCCCCTCTTCGTGCTTTGGTTTGAGAATCTGGCGGCTGGTCCCATAGGCACAGGCACAAAGGTCGAGTTGCTGAACGGGGTGGGTGGGAGGTGGAGGCCGGTAGGAAGGACCAGGGGGATCTTGTCCGAGATTGCGACCCACGCCAGGCCTACTATCCAGATCCACGGTCCGCTGAAAAAAGCAAGAATAAGGACGGCACGAGGCCGGGCCCAGGTGGGACTCCAATTCCCGGCCTCAGGGAGGCCAGACCCCAGCCCAAACTACAAATCCCAGCAGGAGTCTGGGATGGGAAAGGACCTAGGGAGCGCCAGCCTGCGGTCTTTGCGCTTGCCTAAGTGCAATGAGCCCTCGCGGGCGAGGTTGAAAGGATGGGGACGCCATAGCGGACCTCGAGACACGCACGCGCACACACACACACACAGACCCGCATACTCCCCTGGCCTACACACACACACACACACACACACACAGACCCGCATACGCCCCTGGCCTACACACACACACACACACACACACACACAGACCCGCATACGCCCCTGGCCTACACACACACACACACACACACACACACAGACCCGCATACGCCCCTGGCCTACACACACACACACACACACACACACACAGACCCGCATACGCCCCTGGCCTACACACACACACACACACACACACACACAGACCCGCATACGCCCCTGGCCTACACACACACACACACACACACACACACAGACCCGCATACGCCCCTGGCCTACACACACACACACACACACACACACACAGACCCGCATACGCCCCTGGCCTACACACACACACACACACACACACACACAGACCCGCATACGCCCCTGGCCTACACACACACACACACACACACACACACAGACCCGCATACGCCCCTGGCCTACACACACACACACACACACACACACACAGACCCGCATACGCCCCTGGCCTACACACACACACACACACACACACACACAGACCCGCATACGCCCCTGGCCTACACACACACACACACACACACACACACAGACCCGCATACGCCCCTGGCCTACACACACACACACACACACACACACACAGACCCGCATACGCCCCTGGCCTACACACACACACACACACACACACACACAGACCCGCATACGCCCCTGGCCTACACACACACACACACACACACACACACAGACCCGCATACGCCCCTGGCCTACACACACACACACACACACACACACACAGACCCGCATACGCCCCTGGCCTACACACACACACACACACACACACACACAGACCCGCATACGCCCCTGGCCTACACACACACACACACACACACACACACAGACCCGCATACGCCCCTGGCCTACACACACACACACACACACACACACACAGACCCGCATACGCCCCTGGCCTACACACACACACACACACACACACACACAGACCCGCATACGCCCCTGGCCTACACACACACACACACACACACACACACAGACCCGCATACGCCCCTGGCCTACACACACACACACACACACACACACACAGACCCGCATACGCCCCTGGCCTACACACACACACACACACACACACACACAGACCCGCATACGCCCCTGGCCTACACACACACACACACACACACACACACAGACCCGCATACGCCCCTGGCCTACACACACACACACACACACACACACACACACCCGCATACGCCCCTGGCCTACACACACACACACACACACACTGACCCGCATACGCCCCTGGCCTGTTGGTCCCGCCTTTAAGAACTACAAATCACACACACACACCCCCGCGTACGCCCTGGCCTGTTAGTCCCGCCTTTAAGAACTACAAATCCCAGCAGGCAGTGGACGTGGGGGCGGGACCTCAGGAGGTGGGGGCGCTCCCGACCGGAAGCGAATGTCAGGCGAGTGTCTGGCGTGGTGGCATCCCCCGGCTCAGGTGGGGCTACCCTTTGCCTCCTGTGGAAGAGGTCCCTTATCTCCCCGAGTCGGCTCCCTGTCCCTGCACACGCTGCCCCACCGTGGGGTCGCCGACTCGAGCGGTTCTCCAAGATCCTGAGCCGCGCCCTCCCGAGCCGGCTGGGGCTTCCGGGGAAGCGGATGGCGGGTGGGCGCTTCGGCCAGCAGCCTTGGGTCGCAGAGTCTGCCTCCTTAATCCTCTCTACCGCCCGGAGCGAACTCCCTTTTCCCGGAGGGAGGAGTAGCCCGGACCCTGTGGCAGGACTAAGCCTGCTGGGGGTCTCTGTGTGGCCTGCGCATCTCATGGAGCAGCCCAGGGAAGGCCAGGGTTCTCCGAGTTCTGGGATGTAGGTTCGGATATTCGGTCCACAGTGTCTGACCGCTCTGAGCTCGCTGCACCCCGGCATCAGCTGTATATGGCAGAGCCAGATAAGGCCGAGGGGCTGCCAGGAAGTAATAACCAGGGCGCTTTCCTTCCGTATGCTCGCTCTCAAAGTGCTCAGCTCACACCTTAGCGTCTAGCGCCAGCACTCCCCTCCTTACATAAAGATCCACTGAGACACTATGGCAAGGACTTACCCAGGCCCTTCGGTGCCAGTCAGGAACTCAAGGGTCCAGCCTGTCTGGTGGGATGAGGCCCCACTTCATCCACCTGACGGAGCCAGGGCAGCCTCTCTCCCGAAGCCTCTTCTCGGCTGATTTCTGGCTCCCAAGTGAAGGTTCAGGTTACACCTGTATCGAGAGCACTGACACCGCAGTGGCCAGCAACACATTGGACTTTCTGTCTTCAACCCCATTTTCAGTTGTTACACTTTCTGATCTGGCCGTATACTGCTGTTCCCTGATCATCAAAGGTGGAGAACACCTAGTTTATGAAGGTATTAGGGCTTCCCAGCCGGAGATGCAAGACTCTTGGGTTCCATCCCTGGGTCTGGAAGATCCCTGGAGGAGGAAATGGCAACCCTCTCCAGTATTCTTGCCTGGAGAATCCCATGGACAGGGAGCCTGGTGGGCTACACAGCCCATGGGGTCACAATCAGTAGAACAAGATTGAGCGACTAACACCCACCCACACACACACACACAAAGGTATAACCGTGATCCTGTCACAATCAGTCAGAAAAGATTGAATGACTAAAATACACACACAAACACACACAAGAAGATATAACCAAGATCCTGTAATGTGACAATGAGATTTTATTCTGTAGTTACATGAAGACTAGCTGCTTTCTATAAGTATTCCATTTAATCTTGGAACAGTTAGAAACAACTCCAGAGAGGATATTGAAAGCAAAATGCCCAGGTTCCTTTTGGTAACTGGAGTAGGGGTCATATTAACTGTGGGGTGGTCTCTACGCATGCCATTGCTGCCAGAAGTTCTTAGATATTTTGTTTCCAAGTATTTCTGTTAAGACAAAGTAGCATTTTTGCCCCTTTTTTCATTTATTTATTTATGGCTGCACTGGGTCTTTATTGCTTTGCACAGGCTTTAATTTTGGCAAGTGGGGGGCTACTCTTCCTTGCAGTGTGATGGTTTCCTATTGCAATGGCTTCTCTTTTTGAGGAGTAAAGGCTCTAGGCACACAGGCTTCAGTAGTTGCAGCACTTGCTCCTAGTTGTGGCTGAGGATTCTAGAACACAGACTTACTAGTTGTAGCTCACGGGCTCCATTGCTCTGAGGCATGTGGAATCTTCTAGTCCAGAGATTGAACTCATGTCCCCTGTATTGGCAGGCGGATTCTTAATCACTGTACCATCAGGGAAGTCTCTAGCCCCTTTTCTGTTTGCCCATTTCTATTACCCTCTAACCTTGTGAGAGTGTTAGTCGCTTAGTCGTGTCTGACTCTTTGTGACCCCATGGATTGTAGTCCGCCAGGCTCCTTTGTCCATGAAATTCTCCAGGCAAGAATACTGGAGTGGATAGCCATTCCCTGCTCTAGGGAATTTTCCCGACCCAGGGATCGAACTCAGGTCTCCTGCATTGATTCTTAACTGTCTGAGCCACTAGGGAAGCCCACCTCTAACCTTTTAAGAGCCTAGTTATAGGAATGAGCTCTCTGAGCAATTGAAACTAACTCCTGACTTATGCTCTAACCTGGTGAGTCTTTTCCTAGATAAAAGAAGATTAAAGAATTAAGCAGTTTAAAAATGACTAAGCTCTTTACCCCCAAAAGCCCCCCTTAGCAATCCTGCAGGCAGATCATGCAGGCAAGATAACATTTGAAGATAGAGTCAACCAGTCTGTACACAATGGAGAATGATAGAGAATCCAACGTCCTGCCTAGATGATTCACTGAGATTCTTCCCCCACATGTCTCCCTTTAAAATCTGTCATGTGGATGTTTGGCAAAAACCAATACAATTCTGTAAAGCAGATTAATCCTTCAATTAAAAATAAATAAATTTAAAATTAAAAAAAACCTGTCATGGCTAAGCAGAATCTTTGGAGTTGGTCTCTAGACTCGAGTCCGCCTTCTCTCCACATCACTCACTTTTCCTTTCTACTGACTCTTCGTGCTGCTTGTTTGTGTTAAGTCGCTTCAGTTGACTCTTTACGAACCCATGGACTGTAGCCCACCAGGCTCCTCTGTCCATGGGATTCTCCAGGCAAGAATACTGGAGTGGGTTGCCATTTCCTCCTCCAGGGGATCTTCCCAACTCAGGAATCTTGTCTCTTGCTTTGGAAGGTGAGTTCTTTACCACTAGCGCCACCTGGGAAGCTTGCCTCTCTAATAATTGGCTTCAATCAGTGAGCAGCCAAACCCAGGCTCAATAACAAGACAACCAATCTTTTGTTGAGTAGCCCCTCTGCCCCTAGAGATGAAAGATAGGTGCCATAGAAACTTGGAGACAGTCCTTGGCACTCTATAAGGGCCCATTCTCTCCTGCATTCCAAGACAGCACCACTCTTGAATCAGTAAGAGCCTGTGTGACTTGCCAGGGATATGCCAAAACCATTTAACACCTAGCCCTACTTCCTGAAGATCCAACCGGCAGGGTACAGTTAAAATCACAGGGCAGTATTATTAAGTCATTACAGGAATATATCTAAGGATAAGGTGCACCAAAAGCTGGGTTCTTTTGGGCTTCCCTGGTGGTCCAGTGGTTGAGATGTGTTCAATTGGTGTCCAGGGGACACAGCTTCAATCCCTGATCCAGGAAGATTCCATGTGCTGTGGGACAGCTGAGCCTGTGAGCCACAACTACAGAAACCCCCGTACCATAAAGCTCATGCTTTGCAACAAGAGAAGCCACTGCAATGGGAAGCCTGAACACAGCAAATAGAGAATAGCCTCTGCTCTCAGCAACCAGAGAAAGCCCACACGCAGCCACAAAAACCTAGTGCAGCCAAAAATAAATAAAAATTAAAAGAAAAAAGTTGGGTTTCAGGGCCTTGGGAGCAACTTAGAAACATACACATTCTGTACATGAAAGTACTTTCACCTATCCTGGTTACACATCTGGGTGCAACAGCAAGATTCCCATTTTGGCAGAGATATCCTTGGCACATGAATAAAAGTATGTTTCAATAAATGTATGTTTAAACTAGCATTTAAAAACCATAAACAGAGACTTCCCTAGGGGTCCAGTGGCTGAGACTCTGCACTCTCATTGCAGGGGGCCCAGGTTTGATCCCTGGTGGGAAACTAGAGCCCACATGCGGTAACTAAGACTTGGTGCAGCCAAATAAATAAGTGAATATTTAAAACACAAATTCATTATTTTAGTAATATCTTCCACTTACAGTGGAATTATAGTTGAATTTATCTTTAAGTTTTTGAATACTGTTTGTATGTATATATATGTATATATTTAATCTTGCATTTGTATAGGACTTCAAAAATTTCTGTTGATTTTTCAAAGCGAAGTCCTTAAACCAACAGTTGGTTGAAGACCAAGTCTGCGGTCCTGCTGGCCACGCCCTTTCCTCTGTCAGCCAGTCTAGGCGGCGAAGAACAGCCCGCCATGTCTCTTATCACCACCAGGGGTCGTCCTTTGCCATGGAACAACTACTCATGTCCCTATGGCGGGCTGGGCCAGGGTAGAGGGCCCTGAGGGCTTTGTCTTGTGTACACAATCAGATGGCTTTGGCCCAAGGCCCAGCATTCATCTCCGCTCTAGTCTCAGCTTTTCCGTTGGTAAAGGTGGGGAGTGTGATCTCAGGACTCTCCACACCCATCAAGGAAGGATATGTGACCGGAGACACATCCGTGAGTGGCCCCTCCAGGTCTCTCCTGAGGGGGAGATTGAAGGCCAGGTCGGTTTTCTATACTCTTTCTGGCTCATCAGTCATGGGCGGAAAGAACAGAGGAGCAATGCCAACAGGAGATGCCTGGCTTTCCAGATAGGAGCTGAAGTAGGAAGCTTAAGTAGGGCCTTTCTATATCTGGCCAAGGAGGGGTTGCTGGTGGGGTTGGGGAATGAGAGGGGTGGAGTGTAGGGAAAGTGGGGGTAGAAATAGATGCCCGGCCTCCACTTATTAAGGTAAATAGAGGAAAGGACCTAGTAGGGTGATGGCAGGGTCAAAGGTACCCAGATAAGTGTTGTTGGTAACCATTTGCATTTAAAGAAGCAGATACACAGAGAATGGAGAAGGAAATGGCAACCCACTCCAGTATTCTTGCCTGGAGAATCCCATGGACAGAGGAGCCTGGCGGGCTGTAGTCTGTAGGGTCACAGAGACTCGGACACGACTGAGTGACTCTGCACCCACGTAAACAGGGAAAGGGCTGCTGGACACTGTGCTGAGCCTAGGCCTGTGGTTGGTGTCCCGTGACAGGAAAGGAGCAAGCCATGGGCCTTTCAGGGAAGAGATGGAGGCTGTTTGCAGGGAGGGGCGGGGCTTTGAGCAGGCAGTGAAGAGTGAGTAACATTTGAATGTGCAGCTACAGCAAATGTTTTTGAGAGCCTGGTATGTGCCAAGCTGTGGGCCAGGCACTTGGGATTCGGTAATGAACCGGACAGACACAGTTGCTACCCATGTAGAGCTCTTACAGTTGAGTGGGAGTTCACAGTCTATCTCTGAAACATATCAACAGATTTAATTACAGTGGGAGCCCCAAGAATGTGTGTGTGGGACACTCTCTGGTCTGGGACCCCTTCTGAGAGTCACAGAATCTGTGGCCTGAAGGAAGAGGGAGGCAAGGGGCGGGAGTCGTTCCTCCACAGCCCCCAGGTAAGGAGCCTGTTTGAGACTAGAAAGGGATGAACCAAGCCAGGTACCATTACACGTGTTGGCAGCCACCCTGTGTGTGAAAGTGCATCTTAGGCGCTCAGTCATGTCCAACTCTTTGCAACTCCATGGATTGTAGCCCGCCAGGCTCCTCTGTCCTTGGAATTCTCTAGGCAAGAGTACTGGAGTGGGTAGACATCCCCTTCTCCTGAGGATCTTCCTAACCCAGGGATGGAACCCAGGTTTCCTGGGCGGATTCTTTACTGTCTGAGCCACCAGGGAAGCCTCCCTGCCCCCACCTTATC
Source organism: Aepyceros melampus (assembly GCA_006408695.1). Taxonomy (NCBI): domain Eukaryota; kingdom Metazoa; phylum Chordata; class Mammalia; order Artiodactyla; family Bovidae; genus Aepyceros; species Aepyceros melampus. The sequence continues at coordinate 191,965 of SJXQ01008401.1, read as the reverse complement.
CAGGCTTCCTGCTACTGGGACACCTGCTTGGCTCTCTCACAGGCAGAATCTGGGCGGTGGGTTAATGCATCAAGTTTAAGGACAGCTAAAGGAGCTCTGGTGATCTGCATGGTAAGGAGTTGAGGAGGGAGAAGGCTGGAGTCTGGGGGGAAGGACAGGGTAATCACAACATCTGTGAAGGTTGCCAGTTGCAGAGACGATGAGAGTGGATTTGGGGAGGATGGTAACAATTCTTGAAGTAGAACATACATGTAAGAAAGTCCTTTTTTCTTTCTTTAAATATTTATTTATTTATTTGGCTGTGCTGCGCCTTAGTTGTGGCATGTGGGATCTAGTTCCCTGACCAGGGATCAGACTCGGGCCCTCTGCATTGGGAGTGCAGAGTCTTAGCCACTGGACCACCAGGGAGGTCCCTCTTCCTTTTTTTCTTTTTTAAACTGCATTTAAGAGTGTCCTCTCTTCTCCCCACACCCCACGCTGCACTGTGCAGCATGTGGGATCTTAGTTCCCTGACCAGGGATGGAACGCATGCCCCCTTGCAGTGGAAGCTCAGAGTCTTAATTACTGGACAGTCAGGGAGTTCCCTAGAGTTCCCTCCCTCTTTGCCATATTCTGTAAGGACAGTAAAGTCTAAATTTCTTCCAAATGAAATTTCCTTAAGTCAACAGGTTGCAGCTGGAGCCACCTGGAGCCCAGTCATGGTGGAACCACAGACAGAAGGTGATAGTGCATGGATGGGGGAAAATGGAAAGGCCGGGACTGGAGAGGTAGGTGGGGCTGGAGAGGTAGGTAGGGCTGATCTTACAAGGCCACTGGAAGCCTTTGTCTCCATTCAAGGGGTCAGAGGGTGGGGGAGGGTCGAGCAAGGGTTCCAGGCAGAGCTGGGTCATGACCCGAATCTGTTGTGAGTTAGTGGTCCAGAACAGGGAAGTGCAGGGTGGGTGGTACAGAGACCTGGCTTTACCCTAATCGCCAGAGAAAGCTAGCCTCAGCTTTCAACCGCAACCCTAACTACTGCTGAATCTGTAGAAAGCTAGTGTTCTGCTCTCCAGAAAAATATCAACTGAACACTGAGTTTTGTATCTACCTTCAGGGAGATGGAAGGAGGGCTGGTCACAAAGCTCTGAAGCTGCAGCAATAAATGAAGGTGCATCAGGAAGGGACAGAGGCCAGAGACTGCTCTTAGGAGGCTGGTCTGTGTGTCATCAGACAGCCTCCATTACGTGTCACAGCTGCCACCAGAGTAAGCTGAGTCAGCAAGCCTGAGAGGGTGGCAGCCAGGAGTGGGGTGAGGGGGTGGGGAAGGGCTTCTGCCAGCTTGTGCTAAACCAGCTCCCACATTGCCCTCCTTTCATCAGCCCAGGAAGGCTCCTCTCCCTCCTGCCACCCATCCTTCCTGCAAGATTGCCCCTGACCAACTTTAACCCATCTGCAGACAGTTTACTTGGCCTAACGCCTCTTCCTACTTGCTTCTTGGGCTTCTAACTAGACCACTCGTTCAGATAAAAATATCCTTAGGAATCTTTAAGACTCATTCATTCTCCCTTACCCATCAGAGGCCCTGCTTCCTTCCCCACTTCCCCCTCCCCATCCTCTGCCACCCATGTGGTCCTAACCCGTGGTCAGAAAGTTCTTTCTCTCTTTCTACCCCCCCTCTTCCACTTGCCCTGATGGACTCCTGTTCTCCCGGGAGGAGAAACCTTGCCTTACCACTATGCTGTTGATTTTTCCCACCTGTCCCCCTACTTCCCTGGCTTAAGGGACCTTGGTTGTCCTGAAGTGACCCCCAGAACCTACCCTTGGCCTTGCCCTCTACTCCCAAGGTTGTCCTTCTCCCGGTGCTTCCTCATAGCTGAAATCCAGGTCATCCCTCCCTCCTTTGCTTCCTTCTTTTTATTTTTCGACCTGTATTGACTGATTTTTTTTGTTTTCAATTATTTTTGGCTGGGTTTGTGTTGCTGTGCGCTGGCTTTCTCTAGTTGTGGCAAGCAGAGGCTACTCTCTAGTTGTGGTGCATGGGCTTCTCATTGCAGTGGCTTCTCTTGTTGAGGAGCATGGGCTCGAGAGCACACAGGCTTCAGTAGTTGCGGTTCCCGGGCTCCAGAGCACAGGCTCAGTAGTTGTGGCACGTGGACTTAGTTGCTCTGAGGTATGTGGAATCTTCTTGGACCAGGGATCAAACCTGTATCCCGGCATTGGCTGGTGGACTCTTTTCCTCTGAGCCACCAGGAAAGTCCATTAGTTTTTAAAGTTAGAAAGTTAATTAATGCTTGTCATATAAAAGGCCCAAGAAAAATATATAGAAATATAGAGTTATGATAGAAATATAAAGCTATGACACTTATTTATACCTTGCCTCCTATTCTCCTGAGATACCTGGATGCAGCCCTCCCAGTGTGGGACTTCTTGGTATTCCTGTGGTGATCCCACTGATGCTCCATCTATAAATCAGAGTTCTTCACTGAAAGGAAGAGAAACCAGCCCTACCTAGTTTAGACTGGAAGATAACTTATTAAAAATATTCTGTAGCTGGTTACATTACCGGAAAGACCAGAGAACGAGGCAGGAACAATGTCTCAAAGGCCATGGCCGGGCTGATCCCGGTCCTGGTTCCACTGGGGTCTCAGCCTCTCTGCCCTCTGGAAACAGGATATAGCGATCACCCCGTCCCTAGGTAGATGGCCCTGGGGTGCCAGCTTTGGTTACAAAGCCCAGTGTTGGGGCACCTGGCTGGCAGAATGCCTGCACCCCAGCTGTTAAGGAGGCCAGGGAAAGCCTCATCTGGCTTCTAGGATTGGAGGCAAGAACTTACAACACAGAGGCGGCCCCCAAAGCAGGAAGTGCTCCACAGCCAGTTGGAATGGCAGATCTTCAGCCTTTAGGGGTCAGCATCTCAGCATCTCCTGCTCCATAGCCTACACCCTCCCACCTCTGAAACTTCTGACCACAGCCCGCTGACCTGTCCTCCATCAGGTCCTCAGAAACCACCCCCTCCTGCTCACAATACTTCACACATGCTGGGGACCCCAGCCAACCTTGGCCACCCTCCCTGTCTGCTGGCAACACCACCATGGACCTCAGCACCACCTCCTCAGGAAGAAGTGATACTTACTGCACATGTGCTGTGTGTTTCATGTAACTCTCTATCAGTCACTCAGTCGTGTCCAACTCTTTGCGACCCCATGGACTTGCAAGAAGCCCGCCAAGCAAGCATACTGGGGTGGTCGCCAGTCCCTTCTCTAGGGGATCTTCCCGACCAGGGATTGAACCTGTTTCTTTTACATTGCAGACAGATTCTTGACCACTGAGCCACCAGGGAAGCCCAATGTGTGTTTCACGTGCTTCATCTTACTCAGCAGAAGCACCTCCACCACAAGGAATGCCCTGTTCTCATCCGCATTGACACAGAGGACAACTGTAGCCTAGTAAGATGGAACGTCTCCTGGGGTCTGTCCTCTATCACTGGGAGGGACCTCTGGAGGGCAGGGTCTGTGTCACATTTCTTCTTTGGGAACCCCTGTGTTCCCAATGAGCTAAAGGCTGATTGTGATTCTAAAGATGTCCTAGGAGTTGCATCTTCTCAGAATGAGAAGCGTTTTTTAGAGCAGCATTTCTCAAACTTGAACGTTCGTAAGCATCATCTAGGATGCTGGTTTAAAATAATATAGATTCCCACTTCCCTCCTGGAACATCCGTTTTTAAGATCTCAGGGAAGCTCTGGGAACCTAAGACTTGAATAAGTCTAACAGTGATTCTTGTGATCATGCAAATCGGGGGAACACTGCTCTTCAGAGCTGTTTTTTTTTTTTTTTTTTTTAGGGTGGGTTTAGACTATGTTGCGTCTGAGGATGTTGGCCTCTTATCATTGGAGATCAGCAGCTGAGATCTGGAATATGCAGAGAATCACTGGGAGCTGTGAGAGGACCATAAAATTGACACTCAGATGCTGCCAGACAGCGGGGCACTGGAACCTTTAAAATGTGAGTTTCCAGCAAATCCATTTCTAGGAATTCATCCCAAAGGAATAGCTATAGTTATGTGCACAAGACAATGCTGTGCCAAAGATGGATAAAGAGGCTGTCCAAATCTGCCTGTGCCATCAGCATGAAGCATGGTGCTACGGGCCTGGTTGTGGTGACACAAAGCCATGAGACACCCTCTGTCCGTCCCCTGCTCCCTGATCTGCCAAGCCAGTGCCCCCACCCAGAAGGCATGGATTCCATCCTACTTCCCTCACCCAGGCCCTGGCATTTGCCTATGCAAAACCCTGAACAGGAGAGGAGGTGGCTGAGGCCAGAGCTGTCTGGACTGGGAAGACCACTCAGTTTGGGGTTTGCATCAAGATAGTGTCTAGAAAAAAAAAAGATAGTGTCTAGAGAATCCTGTTGAGTTTGACAGGAGGTCCCTTTGGGGCTGGGAGGAAGTTGCCCCCTGCCTGATGATCCAAATATAGAACAAAGGTCAGCTGGGGAGGGGAGGTCGAGAGGAAACCTCTATCCTGGACTCCAAGCCCAGATTCTTTCTTGATTTTCTTTTTTGTTTTTCCTACAACACCAAGTGGGCACCTCTCAAACCACCCCAATGACTTTCCATAACTTCTTTTTTATTGAAGTATAGTTGATTTACAATATTGTGTTATTGGTTGTGGTGACACAAAGCCATGAGACACCCTCTGTCCGTCCCCTGCTCCCTGATCTGCCAAGCCAGTGCCCCCACCCAGAAGGCATGGATTCCATCCTACTTCCCTCACCCAGGCCCTGGCATTTGCCTATGCAAAACCCTGAACAGGAGAGGAGGTGGCTGAGGCCAGAGCTGTCTGGACTGGGAAGACCACTCAGTTTGGGGTTTGCATCAAGATAGTGTCTAGAAAAAAAAAAGATAGTGTCTAGAGAATCCTGTTGAGTTTGACAGGAGGTCCCTTTGGGGCTGGGAGGAAGTTGCCCCCTGCCTGATGATCCAAATATAGAACAAAGGTCAGCTGGGGAGGGAGGTCGAGAGGAAACCTCTATCCTGGACTCCAAGCCCAGATTCTTTCTTGATTTTCTTTTTTGTTTTTCCTACAACACCAAGTGGGCACCTCTCAAACCACCCCAATGACTTTCCATAACTTCTTTTTTATTGAAGTATAGTTGATTTACAATATTGTGTTAGTTTCATATATATATATATACACACACACACACACACACACATATATACATATATATACACGTATATATATATATATATATTTTTTTTTTTGGATCCTTTTCCATGACAGTTTGTTACAAGATATTGAATATAACTCCCTATGCTATGAAGTAATTCCTTGTTGCTTATCTATTTTATATATGGTAGTGTATATCTGTTAATCCCCTACTCCCAATTTATCCCTCCCTCGTCCTTTAGGGTTTCCCAGGTGGCTCAACGGTAAAGAATCCGCCTGTCAAGCAGGAGATGCAGATTCAGTTCCCGGGTCAGGAAGATCCCCTGAAGAAGGAAATGGCAACCCACTCCAGTATTCTTACTGGGAAATCCCATAGACAGAGGAGCCTGGTGGGCTACAGTCCATGGGGTTGCGAAGAGTCAGAAGTGACTGAGCGTGCATACTCCTTCTCCTTTGATAACCATAAGTCTGTTTTCCATGTTGGTGCATCTGTTTCTGTTTGGTAAATAAGTTTACTTGTACTTTTTTAAAAATCTTTATATATTTATTAAATTTTTTTGTTTTTGTTTTTTGGCCACAACATGGCTTACAGTTTCTCAGTTCCCTGACCAGGGATTGAATCCAGGCCACAGCAGTGAAAGTCAGGAATCCTAACCTCCAGGGCAGGAGGGAATTCTCAATTTGTACTATATTTTAGGTTCCATATATAAGCGATATCACATGATATGTATCTTAGTATCTGACTTACTTCATTTAGTATAATAATCTCTGGGTCCATTCTTGTTGCTATAAATGGCATTATTTCACCCTTTTCTTTCTTTCTTTATTTGGCTGTGTGGGGGTCTTAGTTGCAGCATGTGGGAATTAGTTCCCTGACCAGGGATGGAACCTGGGTCCTCTGCATTGGGAGCACGGAATCTTAGCCCCTGGACCACCTGGGAAGTTCCCTATTTCATCCTTTCCTATTGCCGAGTTCATAGCTTCTTAAGTGTCCTTTTGCTTGCAGGTCGAAAGAATTATCTGGCCTTCCTGTCTATTGTCTGTGGCCAGCTCCAACCCTGGGCCCTCTCCCCAGTGCCCCCAGCCTCCAGAGATGCAAGTACTTGGCCTTCCTCGTTCCTTTGAGCTAATAGCTACGATGTCACCAAAATAAAAGCCACAGGAAAGTTACAGTGCCCTAGAAAGGTCTTACTTTGACGACCCTCATCTGTGTCCCCTCATTTCCTGTCTAAACAGAGCCTGACACAAGGCCTGGCCTGGCCTTTTCTTTTTTGCCTTAAAACTTCTCAGAAGTTTTAGAGTTCCAAAGTTCACGCAGGTAACAGAGCACCGGGGCTTCCCAGATGGGTCAGTGGCAAAGAATCTACCTGCCAATGTAGGAGATGTGGGTTTGATCCCTGAGTCAAGAAGATCCCCTGGAGAAGGGAATGGAAACTTACTCCAGTATTCTTGCCTGGGAAATCCCATGGACAGAGGAGCCTGGCAGGCTACAGTCCATGGGGTCACAAAAGAGACACGACTTAGCAACTAAACAACAGAGCACTAGGATATTATGGACATCTAAAGGAAACATGTGACTACTGATGTTTCTAATTCTATCGCAGGAAAGGAGGATCAAGACCCAATCCTAGGTGAGGTACAGGATGCTCAGTGGCTAGTGCGTAGGCTCTGGCTTGTGCAAAGCTTGCATTGAATCCCACCTCCAACACTTACCAATTGTATGACCTTGGGAAAGTCACTTCATTTCTGAGTCTCAGTGCTCTGGACTGAATTGTGTCTCCCTCCAAATTATAAGGCTTAACCCCACATGTGATTGTATTTGGAGACTGGGCCCTGAGGGAGGTAATTAAGGGGAAATGAGAAAAAATATTTTAAAGGGCAAATGGATCATAACGGTGGGGCCCTGGTTCAATAGGGCTGGTGTCCTTATTAGAAGAAATCAGAAATTTCTCCCTAGAGACTCCCCTGATGGTCCAGCGGTTAAGAATGTGCCTTCCAATGCAGGGGGTACAGGTTTGATCCCTGGTTGGGAAACTAAGATCCCACATGCCTTGCTACCAAAAAACAAAACTTAAAACAGAAACCATATAGTCAAAGCTATGATTTTTCCTGTAGTCATGTACAGATGTGAGAGTTTGTCCATAAAGAAGGCTGAGGGCCAAAGAATTGATGCTTTCTAACTATAGTGCTGGAGAAAACTCATGTGAGTTCCTTGGACTGCAAGGAGATCAAAACCAGCCAATCCTAAAGGAAATTAACCCTGAATATTCACTGGAAGGACTGATACTGAGACTGAAGCTCCAATACTTTGGCCACCGGATGCAAAGAGCCGACTCACTGGAAAAGACCCTGATGCTGGGAAAGATTGAAGATAAAAGGAGAAGAAGGTAGTAAGGATGAGATGGTTACATAGCGTCACTGACGCAATGGACATGAATCAGAGGAGCCTGCTGTGCTACCATCCACAAGGCTGCAAAGAGTTGGACATGACTTAGTGACTGAACAACGACAAAACAGAAACAATACTCTAATATATCAATAAAGACTTTAAAAATGCTCCACATTAAAAAAAGAAAAGAAACCTCTCTCTCCAGAATTCTCTCTCTGCCTGCATGCACAGAAGAAAGGCCATGTGAGGACAGCCAGAAGCTGACTGTCTGCAAGCCAGCAAGAGAGCTCTAGCCAGAAATCAACCCTGACGCCACCTTGACCTTGGTCTTCTAGCCTCCAAAACAGTGAGGAAATAAACTTCTGTTGTTTAAATCACCCAGCCTGGGGTACTCTCTGATGGCAGCCTGAGCTGACTAATACGCTCATTTTCTTCATCGGAAAAGCAGGGAAACAATTAGGAACCACACCAAGAGGCTATTGTGAGAATCTAGTGAGGAAATGTGTGTGTAATACCTGCTGTTCAGCTTGCCTGCAGCACCTTCAGCGCCTGGAATGGTGCCTGGTATATGGTGGACGTTCAGTAACTACCTACCAAATGAATAACTACAACCATCAGGAAAGGAATCAGGGACTTCCCTGGCCGTCAGTGCTTGAGAATTTGCCTGCCAATGTAGGAGACACAGGTTCAATTCCTGTTCCGAGAAGATCCCACAAGCCACAGAGCAACTAAGCCGGTCTGCCACAACCACTGAGCCCGCGCTCTAGAGCCCGAGCCCTGCAACAAGAGAAAGCACTGCAGTGAGTAGCCCTCGATCCCCGAAACTAGAGAAAGGCACGCACAGCAAAGAAGACCCAGTGAAGCCAAAAATAAACTAATAAATACATCAAAAGAAAGCAGTTGAACTAAATACAACTACGTATTTCTGAGCTTTTCAGTAACTTTCATCTCCTTGATCATCGATCACCAGTCACCAGCAAATGACAGCAGGCACAAAGGATTTAAGAAGAATGTCTGCAGGGATCGTTTCCTGTTTTGTTTTGTTTTGTTTTGGCTGTGCTGAGTCTTCGTTACTGTGCAGGTTTTCTCTAGTTGAGGAGAGTTGGGGCTACTCTCTGGTTGCTGTGCACGGGCTTCTCATTGCAGTGGCTTCTCTTCTTGCAGAGCACGGGCTCGAGGGTGCACGAGCTTCATTTTGTTGCAGCATGTGGGCTCAGTAGTTGGGTTCCTGGATTCTAGACCACAGGCTCAGTAGTTGTGGCTTAGTTGTTCTGCTGCATGTGGGATCTTCCTGGATCAGGGATTGACCATTGTCTCCTGCAGGTGGATTCTTTACCACTGAGCCACCAGGAAAAGCCTATCTCCTGGTGGATCTAATGCCTTGTCTTCTGTCAACTGGGAAAGGGTGGGGGCCGGCTGATCCTGAGTGGAGTCTGAAACTCTAGAAGGAGGGGGACATTGATCAGGAAACTGGGGGGCCCTTGCTCCGGTGTTGAGGGCCAGGGCTTTGAAGAGGGAGTTCTTCCTCCCGTTTTCTTTG